>JAHWFP010063704.1:4257-23747 GCA_023313725.1 Lithobius niger
AAAAAAAAAGCGCACGGTGACTGAGTAAGATATGAAACAAAAACAACATGCATTAAAGACCTTGTTTGTGAGAATACAAGTTGCAATAATCTCAAAAAAGAAAAGAAAAAATAATTGTTCCAACAGGGACTAGAACCCAAAACATACACGTACTATTAATACCCCGACTTAGTAAGCGGCTGTTCTGGGTTCAAGTTCCAATCGTGGCAGTTGTATTTTCTTTCTTTTTTTTTTGATTATTGTACCTCTTATTCTCACAAACTGGGTGTTTAATGAAGACGTTATGCTTTGAATCGAATGCTCATCAGGATGACCCCCTCCCCCTATTTTCATTCTTTCAATATTAAAAAAGGAATAACATCAATATGTCTCAACCAACCTGGCAAACAAATCTCTCCAATCTATTGCAAAAAAACTTACTGAAAGTTAAAGATGATAAGGGAACAAAAATTAACGATGGTTTAAAGTATAACTTGTCTCCTTCCATACAGTTTAACGATTTAAAGGGCATGGGAACTCCCTTTTCGAATGAAAAATCGAAATATAAAGGCTGGATTTTGCCCAGCCAACCGGAAACTCAAAAATTATTGAAAAATCTTAAATGGTACATCTCTAAAAAACTAGAGAGCGAGTGTGAAGATCAGAAACCAGTTTCCTTCACCATGTTCAATTATCCTAATTCTATGCACACAACTTCACCCTGTTGCTCCTCTTGCGAAAAGGCAGGCGACTGCGATAAACCGCTGTCTTAAAACTTGGGTTTACGAAAATATACACAAAACAAAAGGTAAACTTAACAAAAACGTAATAGATAAACCGTGGTTTAACTTACCGTCTTACGGTGTTTTAAACCTGACGGAAGTTACCCGGAGAATTAATGAAGTATACGTTACCAATGATTCTCCCAGAAACGTAAAGTTGTGGTCCACCGTTGAATATGGAGTGGTGCATCCAGACGGCCCCAGCAGCAAGTTTTCAGATGAAGAATTTACGAGTTCAGTATCTCTATAAGCATTAAAATATGTGTAAATAAAAAACGTGATGGAAATTAAAGACTACGACTTTTTTGTACCCAAAAAAGAACTGAAAAATCACTCATTCTTACCTTCAAATATCAGATGTCTAATTATAGGGCCCGCAAATTGTGGAAAAACTAACTTACTGTTTAATTTCATCTGTAACAAACGATGGTTGGATAATGACAGATTATTTATTTACAGTAAAACTTTATGTCAACCAAAGTACAAAGCATTGCAGTCTATATTTGCCAAAATTGAGGAAAAAATTGGCAAGTATATCACATTTTTTCACGGTTCTCAAATAGATTTAATTCCGCCCGAAGAACTGGGCCCAAAATTTAGAAACCTGATTCTGTTTGACAACTGTCTTTTAGATAAACAAAAAAATATCGAATGCTACTTTGTCCAAGGACGGCATTCGAACGCCGATGTGTTTTATTGCAGGCAGTCTTACACGAGAATTCCTAAACAAGTGGTTAGAGACAATGCAAATTTAATAATTCTTTTTCCGGTGGATGAGTAAAATTTGAAACACTTTTACGAAAATCTTGTTGGCCCTGACATGGAATTTTCAGAGCATAAAACGTTGTGTCAAAATTGTTGGAACAAGCCTTAAGGATTTTTAGCAATTAACAAAACGTTAAACGAGGGCAGATATTAACGTTCGTTTTTACCTATTAAACAAAAGAATGGAGACAAAACGAGAAATTGCAAAACTCAAAAGACGTTTAACTAAAAAAAATTTAAGTCTGCATTTGGGGGAGAGAGAGCAAGAAGAATCACTACAAGAATTTTTTTAGCCTGTATTAAGCACCTTGAAACCGAGGCCAGTCTTGGGTGCAACCACGCAAACTATGTTGATTAAAAACTCTCTAGCCACGCAAACTAAACCGATTAAAAACACTCTAGCCACGCAAACTTTACCGATTAAAATTTACAAAGAAGAAGAAAGTGACCAAGAATTTATTGATGACTACGAATCACTGGCTCTCTCACACTCCCATGCTCCTAGTCAGAAAACATCTCTCGATTACAGCCTCGCCTAATATTCAAATCCGGCTGTAACTCCTTTAATGCAAACTCAGCCCCACTCCAAAACTGAATACGCGACAACGAGCACCGGTCCAAAACTCACCCCTACATATTCCGCGGTGTAAGCTAGATGTATTTCAACTCCGCCTGAGCATCCTAACATCACCACGCTAAGGTCTCTCTATAGTTTGTTACCTGGTCAGAATATTGGAGAAATTGCTAAATATTTCTTGGTAAAATTTTTCGAAATTCCCAAAGACACTGACCCAGTATTCGAGTAATAGTATGATAAAAAAAAAGATGAGCTGACCTTCGGTAATAAAATGGGTAAAATTATTGAGAATGACGTAGTGGTCAAGGGGGAGCAATACGTGGGGAGACACCGGCTTTGGAATTTGCTAGTTTTCAAAGATTTGAAAGAAACTTCCCTCGCACTGGGAGTTAAAGCAGCTTACGCGGCCATGTTAAAAAATACTAACGCTGTATATCACAACAACGACCTAAATACTCATAAACCCAAATCTAGTCGTAGCGTTAAATACAGGTCTGTTATCGCTCCTGTTTGGGAAGACATGAAGAAACAAGAGACGGGCATGGTTAAAAAGTGGGTAGCAGGGTCGATTACAAATATTATGATGATCCTAACGACTTGGTAAAGAGACTCAGGCTTTTGTATAAATCTGCTTTGGCCAGCCAACACTCACATAGAAACGAGATGGTCGAAATTTTATCAGAAATGTGGCAAAGGAAAATAATAACTGCTCGGGAAAAAAGGGTGGCTTATCAAAATTTAGGTTTAGGTTAAAAAAAATCGTATATAAAACAAAGAACCATGGAATCCAAAAATATCAAGATGAGGTACTGTGTCAAATGTAAACATCGCACTTCTGATGGCCCGAGCCGTCCGTTATTATCACCGTAAAAAATAACAGGCTGATGCAAGTTGTATTTTGCGAAGTGTGCGGGACGAACAGAGCTTCCTTTATCAAGTCTGGGAAAGGAATCGTAAACAAACTCGTAGATAAGTTACTTCTAGAAATGCATTTGCCGGGGTACCAATGCTGCGGCCTGGGAACTAAACTTGAAAAAAGTTTGACTCGAGGAGACCCAGGAATTAATAAAGTAGACGAAGCGTGCAAAGAACACGACATCTCTTACTCCGAGAGCTCGGACTTAAAAGATCGGCACGCCGCCGATGAAGTTCTAATTGCTAAAGCTCAAAGAGTGAGAGATAATCCTTCTCTGGCATGGAGGGAAAAGCTAGCCGCTTCCATCGTTTAAAAAATCATGAAAACAAAACTAAAGTTTGGAATGGGAAATTTAAAAAATGGATCAACTCGTAAAAGAACTTCACATACCAACCCGAAAAACTTTTCCAAGACGAAAAGTGATTGAACTAAGCCTAAACGATCTATGGCAGGCTGACTTGGTTGAAATGATACCTTACACTAACCTAAATAAATAGTTTAACTACCTACTAACCTGCATTAATGTCATGTCCAAGTTCGCTTGGGCCATTCCCCTTAAATCTAAATCCGGCATAGACATTTCTGATGTTTTCAAGAAGATACTCGCTGGAGCGACACCCCCTAACTATTTACAAGTCGATTTAGGTAGTGAGTTCTACAATAAAGACTTCAAAGCCCTACTCAAGCGCCATAAGATCACCATGTACTGTATGTATTCTGAAAAGAAAGCGAGCGTGGTAGAACGTTTCAACAGAACGCTGAACGTGGAAAAGATTCACCAGGCAGAGGACTTATGAGTGGACGTACATTATCGACGAGTTAGTTTCCAATTACAATAACACAGTTCATTCTGCCATAAAACTTAAACCGAGGGAAGTAACCAAACATCACAAACCGTTGCTGAGACGAACTAGTACTAAACAGTTGTTGAACAAACCCAAATTCGCCGTAGGAAATAAAGTCAGGATTTCTAAAGTTAAGAAAATTTTCGATAAGGGGTACTTGCAAAATTTTACTAACAAAGTTTTCACGATTCGTAAAGGGCAAAAAACCGAGCGGTTACTTATCTTTTAAAAGACGAGTCCGGTGAACCGGTACTCGGAGGTTTTTACGAACCGGAACTTCAAAAAACTCTGGTTCCCGATTTGTTTTTAGTAGAACAAGTATTGCGTAAGAAAAAAGGAAAAGATGGGAAAATGCTTTACTTCGTTAAATGGAAGGGCTGTGACTTGAAATACAACAGCTGGACAGACAACATTAGCAATCTCAAGTAAATATGTCCTTTCCTTTTTTCCGCCTTGTAAAAATATTTCGATACAATAAACATTAAAAAAAAAATTATTTTCTTTTCTTCCCTTCCTCATTTTTTTTTCATCCCTTCCTCAAATTTTTTTCTTCATTAATAATAAAAAAGGATAAATATTTTATATTTTCAGAATGGATACAACAAAATATTTCACTTACGTTTACTGCGCAGAAATATACATTTCTCAATATCAATATCAACTACGTAATCACCTTCGGTCGGCGCACTCGTCCATTCTGAACGAAGAATGCGAGTGTTTGGTCGACAACTTACCCGTACATCTGAATGATTGCGTTCATCTGTCCCAAATACAGGGGTTATGCCACCATCAATACGAGATGCCTCTGCCGGAAGAACTGAGACCCGCTGCAGTTTCTACTGTCGGTTCGTCTGGCCTTGCAGTCGCTTTTACCGCTTTGCCTAAACCAGATGGTCAACTGCAAGACCCAAATCTGCTTGGGGGTCGAATTTGTGAGGGATACGACTGTAATTCAGGTAGGATTCTGGTCCCGATATACGGAAATCTACAACCCGAACGATATTCCCGCTCTCTTGGACGACGCCTTCGATAAGATTCAAAGTTCTATCAACGCTTTCGCCGAGCATGGAAGTGGTTGGGTTATTTCCCGACTGAACAATCTCATCATCAGGGCGGCAAAGTACAAACCGCTGTAGGCAACATCCTACATTCTGCTCCCTAAGGCGCTCGCCGGCAAGTCCTACGCTGTGATTAACATCCAAAACTTAACCGACCAGAAATGATTTTTGTACTCTGTACTGGCCGCGGGTTAACAACTGACCAGCGAAGACCTGGACGATTATTTCGAGTTCGAAGACATGCTCGACACCAGCATGATTTCTTACCCGATGAAGCTCGGTGAAATTGGCAAATTCGAAAAGGCGAACGATCTCTCCATAACCCTTATAGGTTTTCACGACGTGAAAGGATTGTACCCACTTCGTGTCTCTGAAAATTTAGGCGATCAACCCATCAATCTTCTCCTGCTGGGCGGCAAATACAATGAAGACTCCAGAACGGTGAACACCAATTACTGTGCCATTAGAAACATTGCAGGATTTTTACGCTTCCGAGGCATGGCAGTCACGGTAAGTTCTATCGCCGGGTTCGGAAAGGATTGGATGCTCTCGACTCACCGGAAAGAATGCGTGAAAATCAACCCAGCGCATGCGCTTAAATTCAAGTCACACGGAGACAACTTTCTCAACTTTCGGCATTTCAATCGTAAGAACCCCTTCCCACGCATCGTCTACGCCGATTTCAAGTGTATCCTTCGCCCCGTGCAGACCGCTCAACCCGAACCTTCCACGAGTTCGACAACAAAAATCCATCAGCACGCTTCCTGCAGCTTCGGTTACGTCGTTGTTGGACAGAACGGGAGATTGTTAATCAACAATATTAGTTGGGAGAAGATGCCGTCGATGTGTTTTACGAACGCATACAGGAAGAAGCCCAAGGTTACCTTACTCTGTTAAAAGACGTGAAACCGCTCAAACTCATCTGAGCCGAAGAACATAGCTACACTCACACCAAAGTCTGCCATTACTGCGAAAAGCTCTTCGACTGCAAAAACCGCAAGAATGTAAGGGAGCGAAAGATAAAGGACCATTGTCACGTCAGTGTGAAGTACAGGGGAGCCGTTCATTTGAAATGCAACTTGGGGGCTCGAGAACGGAGAACCATACCCATCGTTTTCCACAACCTAGATGGCTGCGCCTACCATACAGCTCCTGGTATCCGCCGTGCAAAAGTTCAAGGGACAAGTGAAAGTCACTAGCCGAAATGCGGAAAGGTTTCAGAACATGACTATTAAAAGGAAGGGCGTAAGTCTTCGATTCATGGACAGTCTGAGGTTCATGCAAGCTTCGTTGAACACTTTGGTGGAGAACCGCAAGAAAAGCTTCATCGGCTTCCCCATCCTCGAAGTGGCCTTGGACTCCGGCCTAAAATCTGCTGGGTTTCAGGATGCCACCACTCGAGATGGTGTTCTGAATCTCCTGACGCGAAAGGGTGTCTGCCCTTACGAGCACGTGTGAGACATGTCCATTTTCGATAAGGAAGAACTACCATCCAGAATGTCGTTTTTTTCCCAGCTGAAAGACGATCAGTTAGCAGGTGACGAGTACATTCGGGCGCTCAACCTCTGGCTCAAGATGAAATTGAAGAAATTTGGTGTGTACCACGAGATTTGGCAAATGACTGACGTTTTCCTGCTCGCAGACATATTCGAAGATTTTAGGAAAGTTTGCCTGGAAAACAACAAGTTGGATCCCTCCTACTACATCTCCATTCCAGGATTTAGCTGGGCGGCTATGCTGAAAATAGTGAAATCCAAGTTGGAACTCTTTAACTCACGTCGGAAAGCACAACCTGATAACTTCCGACATTCGAGGCGACATTTCCTTCGTGGGAAAGAGGTTCGCGAGCGCCAACAACAAGTACCTACCCGAATTCGACCCTCGCGAACCCTCCACCCACATAGTAGACTTGGACATGAATAACCTTTACGGCTTCATCATGTGCGCCCATCTACCTTACGACGGCATCTGTTACCTGACGAGGGAAGAAATCAGGACCTTCGATGTAGATACCGTGCCGGACGACGCGGATGTCGGATAGATCCTGGAAGTGGATCTCGAGTATCCCATAGAGCTTCACGACGAGCACAACGATTACCCCCTCGCTCCGGAGAAGATCGACATTAGTGAGGAATTCTTGTCCCCTTATTCGAGAGATTTGGCCAAAGACTTGAAGCATACTATTAAATTAAATTAAATTGCTTTGACAGGACGGCAAGTGAAATGCGTCTGTCAAGTTCCCTAAGCAGCATGAGCAAAATAGCCCCACTTAAATATCCTCTCTCCAGCAAAACTAAAACTATTAATTTCTCCGTTTATATTCAATATATTTCGACCAAACTTGGCCAGATAGTAGATAGCAACGTTTTCTAACTTTACACCAACTTTTATGCAATTCCGTTCAAGAGTAAAAGTAGGAAACCACACGGAAATTTGAAAACTGTTCACTTGTTGTTGTTGTTCTTCTTCTTCTTGTGTGACACGGTTTCAGAAAAAACTACTGCACCTACCTAAAATCTGAAACGTGATCTTAGCCAGAAATTTCCCTGGGCTTCAACCTTACAGCGACCACTTTTTCGATCGGTCCATCCATTCCGGAGTTACGGGTCCGTGAATAATTTTGATTGTTTTACATTGTTTTAACCATTGTATTTTGGGAACAATGCAACTCAGCAAACTCCAGATCCATTCTTCGTGCACGTGTTATGCCTTTGCTAAAAAGTTCATTGTGGAAGGGCAAAACGAAAGAATCCGTGTTTCAGCTAAACGCATATAGGCTAGATTTAAACCAAACTAAGCTATGTTGGTAATTTCGAGCTAGAAACGATAGGATGGCGTATTTATTTCGTAAATGCTGGCTTTCAGAGCTGAGTTTAATTGTTTCAAAGTGGCCAGCAACAATGCATGCATAAAGAATGCATACATGTATCAGTTAGACGATGGCGTTCGACAACAATAAGGTAAGACTTTCGCTGTTTACCCGAGTGGCGAAGCCACGAGGGCAATAAAGCGAAAGTCTTACCGCATTGTTGGCGAACGCCATCTCCTAACATATTTGTACAACGACGAGTTGAATCTTTAGTGAACGAGCCATTGTTGCTATAAAGCGACAGTGTTAGTGCATTGTTGAAGAACCATCGTCGAACATATTTGTACAACAACGATTTGCATTGTTAGTAACCGAGTCATTATTGTGATAGCATAATAGAAGCCATGGCCGTGGTCCGGCTTGCCCTTGGTCCTAGGGACTTGCGACCGGTGGTTGAGGGGGTTGTTGGGGGGAAGTGGGCAGCGGCGTGGTCTGCGAGTGGGTTGGGTCGCAGTCTTTTTGCATTACAACCAACCACTGCATGTCCAGACCCTCTCAATGGTCTCGCTCGACGGGATGCCGGTTTGCATTCCAGGCTCCGTACAGGGCATATTCAACTCAGGGCACATTTGTTTCGGCTAGGGTGGTCCCGCTCTACATTCTGCATCTGTGGTGTTGATGACGAGACGGTGCGTAATTTTCTTTTTGAGTGCCCCCGGTGGACGGCTCAGCGCCGTTTTGTAGTTGCCGCTGGGGTTGACCCTATGCATAAGGCCCTTGGTGTTTCGCCACACTCTTCGTTTGGTATTGGTCCCCTGCACAGGACATTAGATTTTTGTAGGGCGATTCAGCGATTTACCTAGGGACCCAGGGTATCCCGTGCTCTCTTGTTCCCCGGCTGGCCGGTTGCAGTGTGAAATGTATAGACGGATTGTAACTTTAGGTCTTTAGTCTTAAGTAGTTTTAGAGAGAGCTCATGGTGTTTTAGGCCGTTACGCTCTGTAAAAAAAATTTAAAAAAAAAATAAATAAATAGAAGCCATTGTTGGTGGGAATGTTCTTTGCTCCAGTCCGTTTTTAAAACTGAATAACTACAATAAATGCCTTTATTTGTTTATTTTAATACATTTTAACTCTTTCTTTCGGGTCTTTCTTCAGTTGCAATAAATGTATTATTTTGAAAACATTGATATGTATTCGAATATTCGTTCGTTAAGAGCATATTCGAATAGGATATTTTGTAGTCGAATATTCGCAAAAAATTCAATGTCGATTACGTTTTTTTTTTTTTAGAGTTAGTTTTTTAATTTTTCCTGTGGGCTTCTCGAGTCCCAGTCAGTCCGCACTATGTTTTTTTTTCTGTTCCCCTTACCCTCCCAACCAATTTGTAGTGGGAATGATCCATGCATTTTCATTTTGGATTGCTCGCTTGAAACTGGGGGCGGGGGCGCCCCCCCAAGAAAAGGAGATCACAGATGCGTGCAGCAGTTCTTTCTAAAACATTTACGAACTAAAGAATGGGAATGTCTACCAGGGCTATGGTTGCCAGTTGATAGATGGCATCAACTTCAATATCATAAGTGAAAGTAAAGACACCGGGGTGAATTACATTCATTCCGTATAGTACTGCAGTTGGCAATTTAGCATTTTTCCTGGTGTGTATTCCAAGTTGCCTTGCCTAGTAGTTTAAATTAAACTTGTGGTTACATTTCGTACGCCTTGCGCTGCCAACAGACTAAATAAGTAATAGTTATAGCAATCCTTTTTCCAACGATGGGGTACAGGAAGTGATTTATTGGATAGTTTTTTCGTACGAGGAGCCAGAATCGTCAGGGCCCGAAGGGCGAGGATTTTCAGGTCCGAGTACGTAAAAACTATCCAATAAATCACTTACTGTACCCCATTGTTGGAAAAAGGATGGCTATAAGTTTTTTATTACCATACTAAGAGGCTGTTTTCGACGTTCGATCGTGTTTATTAACAGCCATTAATAGTACTGAAATTGGTTTAGCGCGGCTTGACTGTTCATTGTTACAAGGGAGGGAAGACCAGCAACAATGAAACAGCACACGCATCTCCACGTATTCGCGCACTCGCCTATTGTTATCCGTTCATCCCTTCGATTTCCCTGCGCTTTGATCGTTTTTTGATGTTTGCATTTGTATTACTAGCCATATCGTTCGCTTCGCTCACTGCATTGGCGTCGATCCATACTTCATGTAATTTCTTTGATTCCAAGAGCATCACAAAATCGATGTATATTTCGATGCAAACTATTGCAATTGTTGCTCACAGTTGATTCATCACATTCCTCAACATGTCTGTATCGCACCTACATCGTTCAAAACTTAACGATTTGTTTGTTTGCACATGTGGAAATCGCCCACTTTGCTTGATCAATCCACGCATCTCCGTGCTTCCAAGACACGAATGTTTGACATCCTTTTAAAACCAGGTTTACGGGTCTGATTTTTCCATGAATCAAGTCAGTTCATACAAAACCAACTTCAAGATCTATATGTAGTTTGTTGCAAAATACTGTCGTCCTTTTAGGTTATGTTTTTGCGTTCATCCTTTTCCAGATCATCTCATTATGTAACTAATAGCTTCAAGACGGTTTGTTCGTCACGAATTTTAACCCGTGCATGAAAAAAACTATGCCGTCACGAACAAACATTATGAGGGTTTAAAAAAAACTTTGACGTTAATTTGGCACGGTTTTTCGCCTATTTGAAGGTCATAATATCAAGTTGGACCTACTCCCATCTTTGTAAGTGCTTTGGTTCCAGAGGAGTAGAGGTACAAACACACACGTACGCACATCAAACGTCTTTAATGATGTAGATGGCTAAATTCAGTGTTTGGTTGGGCGTTGACCAACTGTTTGACGAAGATGAAGATGAAGCTTTGAGCCAGGCTTTGCGTGAAGTGGAAGGTGAACGAGTTTTAAGAAACCAGGGTCAATCTCTCGGTAAGAATGCAAAACGTAGATTTTCATTTGTTAAAGAAGATGAGTTAAAAAGTGTGAAGGGTGTCGATGCAACATTGGAGCATTGTTGTAGCATTGTTGCAATAAGTATACATGGACACTTATATCAATAATAGGTTGCATTGTTGTAACTATACATTTTCACTTACAGTATTGTTACAATAAGTATACATGTATACTTATTGCAACAATAGGTTGCACTTTTGTACTGCTCTTACCATTGTTGTAAGAATACAATACGGGATTTATAAGAACTGTTTACAACAATGAAAACGGCAAAAGTATGGTAATAAAACTTAGGTATTTAATGAAAAACGTATTTTTCTTGGGGGAGGGGAGGGGGGGTGCGGGGAGGTTCGGCCTAATCATGACAACAAAAAATTTCGGACGATATTTTTTTTGCGAATATTCGAATATGCTTTTTCCATCTTCGTCCGACCCCTAATGTAAACATTGCTAGCAGTAGTAGATTTACTACATAAGTAAGACCCAAACTCCTTCGTTTTCTTACTTAATACGTAAGTAAGAACCCCACGCCTGCGTTTTCTACGCCTAGAATTCTTTTTCCTCCTTTAAAAAAATAATAGGTATTAATTTAAAGTGTGAAATAGTTTAATAATACTTTAGAAATTATTTGGAAACGTAAACATGGACAGTGATTGTATTTTCACTACTTAGGTAGGAACCAAAGACCTTCGTTTTCTTACTTACGTTAAGTAAGAAACCCACGCATATAGCCGTGGTTCTTACTGGTGGTGAGACAACGGTTTCATTGTAGCAGCATTGTTGCAGCAGTGTGTCTTCATAATGTAAATCAACTGCTGAAACAATGGTCCAACAATGAAAGAGTTGTACAAAAACCTTTGTAGCATGACGCCATAGACGTAAACAAAAACGTCAAGTGTGCCGTAAAAAAGGGGGTTATATGATTGAAGTTTCACTTTACTTGTTTAAATGTACACGGATAAAATTTGGATGACTTTTAATTGAAACAATCAAATGTACAATTGAGAAAATTGCGTCTGTTTAAGTGCTGTTATGCTTTACCTATCATATATTTAACTTAAACGTAAAGCACAACAGCACTTAAACAGATGCAATTTTCTCAATTGTACATTTGATTATTTCAATTAAAAATCATCATCCAAATTTTATCCTTGTACATTTTAACAAGTAAAGTGAAACTTCAATCATATAACCCCCTCTTTTACGGCACACTTGACGTTTTTGTTAGTAATTTACAATTGAGCTAAATTAGGCCTATGGAGTATGGAATGTCCACGTAACGGACTAATAAATGTTTTCGCACTTTTTTTTTTATTTCTTATGCTTGACAATTTATTTAAACAATTTATTGAAATTAAATTACCTTTTTTTTTTTGTAACACGACACACACCTGTGTTCGAAATACAACAGTGTTAAAACCGTAATTGCCAATTTCCAGCCACCATCACAAATTGCGAAGTTAAAATCGAAAACAACTTTTTTTGCCTAAAACATTTATGCTCTTACAAGGTACAACTATCGTGTATTAAAAAAATGAAATTAAAGAGTTTTGACATTATAAATTATCACTGTCATATTGTATTGTACAATATGTAATTAGGGACAAATTACTCTGTTGCCTTTAAGAATATTTATTCAAACACTGTAGGTCTATTAAAATCTTGTAAATCTCCTGCTACATAAATCCGATAATGAAGAAGAGTGCACTTCGAAATCATTATTTTCAAGTATAGATACCATAAACATTGGTCCCACGAAAAACCTCAACCAGTCTTGTAATAGTAATCCTTTTGGAAAAGTAGACTATCTCTGCCGAACTATAAATAATCTACATTGACGGAAACAGAGATAATATATTTTTTTTAACTTGCAAAAGGAATAGGCCAAGCTGTTGCCACCCGTCCCATCCCACCAAGGGTGGCGGTAATGGTCGACGTAATTGTCTAAATGGAAAATGCTCAGGCGGCCATTTGACTCCGCGAAAACTCAGCTTGCTCCTACATTAAATTATATCAACGTCAATTTTGGTTCGGTCACTCACCACCCCTGCATTTTCAACAAGCTATTCCCCATTTTTTTTTTTAATATTACTTAATTAAAGGGGTTGGGCAAAAGGTCATTAGCTTAATGCTCAAGTTTGTGTCTACTTAAGAATGCAGCAAACAACAGCGCACTCTTGTTTCCCCGCTTCCTCCGCCAGAGGGCCAAGTGTCAGCGCAGCTCGCCGCCTGGTGACAAATGCGTGGCTTACTGCCATCCGGCGTGTCAACAACGTGGAAGACAAATGCGTAATGCAGTGGCAAAGTAGCTGGTAATCCAGTGACTTTGGTTAGAGCTTGGCACATAAAATCCCCGCCTGAGCCCTCTCGGTCGAGTCATGCCACCACTTCCATTCGAGCAATGAAATTGAATGGGGAGAGACAATTGGGTTAGGAACCGGAAAAGCGTGGTAGCGAGAACGGGAAAAAAAGGAGAAACGAACGAAGAGAAACGGAATTGTTCTTTTTTTTTTTTTTTTGGTTTTGAATTTGCGCTCTCTTTATGGCGACGTGAAGGAAATTTAAACGAGTCTACAATTTTGTTTGTTGTCACTGGTGAATTAATACTCGGGCTGCTTTTGCTGCTACATTTATTTATGCTAAATCTTTAAAGTTTTCACTTATAAACGTCATTAAACAAAATGGCGGTGTGACTTAGAGACGTCATAAAACAAGATGGTCGCTTATTTTTCGTTGTAAAAAGGCTTGCTATTTTCCATTTTTCGTCGACGGAATGTGTTGAAACAGCATTATGGAGAAGCTGAATTCCCCAAAATGGATTCCCACTATTGCAATCTAAGCCTTTCTTCCGTTCTTTTTGGTTGTATAACTGAATTGGGGTTTATAGCTCGACGTCAAATTGAAACCCGCGCGTTCAGAAACACGACACTAACAACATTTACGAGCCCTTTTGACGAAACTAGTCCCGTTTGTCTTCTGTAAATTTACTGTCATTTATAAAAGCTGATATCTTTGGTTTAAAAACAATCTCGAGTGGTGTTTTTGGGTTGACAAAAAGTGTCTTTATCCATGACAGTGTCTTTCCGACGTTGAGACCAAACTAATTGTCCTCCAAATCTTGACTCATGTCTCGTTTTCAACTCGTCTCGAAAAACTCTCATATCGTTCCCTCCCCATCGTGTCATAATTCACACAAAATTCGCGTGGGTTATTGTTACAGCTCGAGGAAAATCGTTCTTTGAGAAACTACATCTTTTTGGGGGCTGTAGTGCTGGATTGATTGAATAAAAAAAATTCTGACACGTGTAATGGTTTCATTTAAAAAAAAATTAACGGATAAATTATTCGTGAAGAACGAAAAATATGCCGAAATTCAAGATGCAGCAGTCTACTTTTAATTAAAGCATACACAAAAAAACTTTGATGGGAAATGATGGCCTACAACAACTACCGTATAGAGGCCTAACAGGAAAACTGTTATAGTATGTAATAGTACCATAATATTCGTACAAGTAGATTTTTCAGACCTGAATTTACATTTAAGCAATTCATATTTAAGTGTCATTTCCAACAATTTAAGCGCTATTCTTCCATCGCCTACGTCATGTTGTCGGGACAGAGACCGGGAGTAAAGCGATCACTTCCGTAATACGGTCGTATTCCTTTTTTTTCTGCTCTAAAAACTACAGGCCTACATCATTTATAATTTCATTCACAATTTTATTCACCTTTGACCCTTTTTAAGTACCTTACTCTCACAATTCTCCCAGTGACAGCCAAGGGTAAAGTCCATACAGTAGCAAAGGGGTGCTGGGAGCTAAAAAAAAAAAAAAGGAGAGATACCCTGCCTTTTTAGAAAAGCGCAGGGGTGTATCTATCTCCAATTCGATGCAGTCGGCCAGTTCGCAGTGGCTTTGTGGCGTAATTCGATTGACGCGCAATCTCCATCTGAGGGGTGGGGTGGGGAAGAGGGGATTGGGGGGAGGGGGAGGAAACGATAGACAACATCCCTCGGGACAGTTTGTCGTAACATCTCCCCCAAACCCCCTACGTAACACCACACCGCCTTTTTTCTTGCTCCCCTTTCCATTCCCAGGAACGGCGAGGAAGCTTCCATTTTCCCTTGTCGTTGGCTCGTTTACCCGTGGAAAATGGACCGCAATAGTCGTGGCGAAAGCGGGTATTATGCGACAGCCGTGACCGATGACAAACGAGTAATGGCGGGTTGTATTGCATGTTGCACAAGAAATGATGTATATTTGGGAATATAGGGATCCTGCATAATTCGTCTGTGTTGCAGAAAAGTGACAATGCAGAAACACGCCGAATACAGTTAAACTTTTTTTTCCAATGTATTTGTAGAGTACGCAAATCAGCAATAAATCTTAAAGGAAAATGGTTACGTTAAAGACAGGCCTTGTAAAAATCACGATACAATAATCGGAGAAAGTAAGAAAAGACAACTCCCTCGACTGGAACTTGAATCCAGGACTCCCGCACACAGGCCCTTAACCAAAGCGCTACCGGGGCAGACTCTAGTTACAGGCTCCGCCAGCAGCGTGCACGGGTAGGTGTGGTGGGGGAGGGAGGCATTGGCCCTGCCCTCTTGGGGAAAAGAATCCCCTTTTTGTCCCAAAAATGCCCTATTTTGGTTTTCTGAACTGATAAATACTGGTACTACAGCCAAAGGACGGGCCTAGACACACAAAACAGGCAGAAGGAAGGAGAGGATAGGGTCAGAAAGCGGCATAAAAGGGTAAAAAAGACAATGACAAGCTCAAAGGAGGGGCAAAAAAGAGCCTGACGAGCAAAAAAAAAAAAAGCTCCCCAGAAAAATAACTTTCGTGTGCCATTTACTAGAGCTCTCCCCATCCCTCTTGGAGGTCTGTGCATCCTGCTGGGCTCCACTGAGATTGACTGAACAACTTCTAAGCTCTTGGCTGGAGTCATAGAGTCATGTAGCTAGGAAGCTAGCTCTATGTTGTGTCACTGTCGCATCTGCCACTACTCCGTGAAAAACTGGGGGGTGGGGAAGTGACTCAAAAAATTAACTGACTGACGGTGAACACATAAACGAATTAGTGGTTAAAGTGCCCACCTGAGTATGTGGAAAGTTCTGGATGTGGTTCCGAAAGTCTTTTTCCCTTTTCTCAGAGTAGTGCGGGAATGTGTGGACAATACGTAATGGATGATTTAATAATTTATGTATTACAGTGTACTGCAGTAGGCTCAGACATTAAACTTTAAGACGTATAGAAGGAAAAAAGCGAAAAGCTGTTATCTACCGATGGCGTAAGGCGTTAACGGTAAGAAAAAATAAGGTTGCCTTGACAGTATTGGCATCTTGTACAGTGAGGAGTCGAGATGCAGTAGAATAATAGTATGTAGCCTCGGTTACCACAAAAAATATCTTTAAAAAAATGTGTATAATACCTATTGCCATCACCTATACCTATTTCCTGCTGCACTCAGAAAAAAAAAGAAAACAAAGTTACATGACGAGTTGAAAAACCAGGAATTGCCACTGAAAGTTTTATTTCGGATTTTTTTGGCTAAGGTTGCTAAGGTATCCCGGTTCGCATCCATGTATTTGTCCCTCCCCATACCAGACTTCTTTCTTCTTCAAAAACTCAGGTAAGGTTCACAATTGAGCCTTTTCAGCTTTACGAGAATTAGTTTGCTTCTGATATTCAAGAAATTTGCTAAAAAAAAAAGTTCTTTTGGGCCACACAAAAAATTGTCTGTTTCTCCAGTGCGTGTGGGTGCTCAGAATACGTACACGTCAGCGCATTTTATTCCTAGTTTTGTTTGACCCGTCGCTGAGTTGGTTCCGTTCACTGACCACCTCCAATTCAAACCTGATGGACGATAACAAGCCAGTGCTAGACGACTTTTTATGGTTGCCGCCATGTTTAACGGGAGGCTGTCTCTTCTCGTAACCAATCCGTCTTGAACGAGACATGGGGTGATGGGGCAGTATTAGTGTAGACATTCCGTTATGCCGCTCCTGCAATGCCTCAAACTATAGTTTGTTCCACATCATGTTTGCAGGAAACTGACTGTATGAATCAACGTTTCCTTCCACTATGAGTGCAAGAAACATGTAAATATTCCACTCGTAGACTCTAACAGTCACTGCGTAGAGTCTACAAGTGTAATAGCGACATGTTTATGCACTCGTATGTGCAAGGGAACATGGCGTCATACAGTCATTTTCCTGCAAACATAATGTGGAACAAACTATATAACTTATGCTCGCAAATTAAATGGAGACCGAGACAGTAACAATTTTCCTGCAAGCAGGCGCGTCAAGTCGCTTAATGGTCTTAAACCATTGATAGACAAATACAGCAGCATCAATACCGCAAAAAGGTATTCGTTGCCTAGTGACTAAGCTGCTAGCCGGCATCTTCCTGGAGGCGAAATCAATGGCGTCTTCAGTGTAGTCAATGCAATGAGTTCAGATTTATCTGGCCAAAAAAGAATTCGTAATTGTTTGGCTTTATTGGAACCTGCTGCAATTTTAAGCAAGTGAAATCTTTTTCGATATACAACCTTAGAATTCAAAGTGTGAGCGACTTGGGATTTATCACCTTAAGTACATCTTTGAACAAGTAGGTTTAACTTTGAAATAAATATAATGAAAGGAAGGGAGAAAACCAGCATCAAGCTTATTCTACGAAGAAAGGAAGACGTCAGCCGAAATATAGCTTCTTTTACACCAAAAGCTTGCTTTTAGTAATGGCTTCCTTTATATCGAGCAACTGTTTCTTGATGACACTAATAGAGCTCATGCTTGAGATTGAACCAACTTCCTGAACTGTAGTTTCTGCTTCATCATCAAACGTCACAAATGTCCAAATAAGACTGATGTCTAAACATCAATATAAAGTTGTCTGGCAATTTTCTCCCTGACAAGCAAACTACACGGAAAGTAAGACACGTAATTTATTAGGTCGGTTGGTCAGCAATATTAGGGTGTGTCGGTACACATTGGACCATGATGACTCGACCATCTTCGATGTTCTCACGTATGGTGACATATGATATCGATATATTTTCTGCGGCTTTTTTCCACGTAACTTATGTGCGCATGGACTTTGTGAGTCTGTCTGGATGATTACTGGTAACTCCAGATGGAATTACTCCAACGTTTTGAAGTAGTTCACTTCTCCACAGATATTCCTTCACTGGCTGTGAAATGACTTCGTACTCACTCTCCATCGTACTCACTCCAGACGGAATCACTCCAACTTCTTGAAGTAGTTCATTTCTCCACAGATATTCCTTCACTGGCTGTGAAATGACTTCGTACTCACTCTCCATCGTACTCACACCAGACGGAATCACTCCAACTTCTTGAAGTAGTTCATTTCTCCACCGATATTCCTTCACTGGCTATGAAATGGCTTCGTACTCACTGTCCATCGTTGACAAACACAGTCTTTTGTTGGTTGGAGTGCCGCAG
Source organism: Lithobius niger (assembly GCA_023313725.1). Classification (NCBI taxonomy): domain Eukaryota; kingdom Metazoa; phylum Arthropoda; class Chilopoda; order Lithobiomorpha; family Lithobiidae; genus Lithobius; species Lithobius niger. The sequence goes on from JAHWFP010063704.1 coordinate 22,451, forward strand.
AAATGGAACTCCTCGCAAGAAGAACCACTGCGAAAGCATTTGCCGCGAATGTTTTCATTAATTAAGAACGAAAGTTAGAGGTTCGAAGGCGATCAGATACCGCCCTAGTTCTAACCAGTGGGGTTAGATGCCATGATATCAGTGGTTGAGTGACGTATCATCGGATCACTCGCATGGCTGTCACCGGCATACTCCTGTAACCTGCGAGCCTATTCGAACGACGAGAATATAGTCTTTGTTGCCTTGCAGGTACCTTAGTAGTCTTTTTCCGACTTATCAATCGCTCAAAATGGCGGTCGACGTATGTTGCGCTAAACTCTTCACAGCAAACACAATATAGCGCCTTGTCCGTTTGTGTTGTGTGATAGAGTGCCTACAAGTTCTCTAAGTGGAATCATGGTGCACGTCTCTTCATTGCTTAGTATTTCCAAAGAACGAGCTACGACTGGCATGATCACTGGTGCAGTGCCAAATCTTTTGAGGAATTTGTTGATATAATGCGTTTGATTAATAATCGATGCTCCAGTGTCGGTCTTCGTAAACTTTATTCGGAGCGTGTATTCCTAGCAATTTCAAATTACTGGGGGTGCTCAACTGCTCACGTTAAAATGCCCTTCCGACTGAGATCTAGTTACTGGTAGACATATAATTTTGAAATATGACCGTCAGGAACAGTTTGGTTTTCGACTAGGGAAAACAAATCATTAATTTTGTCGACTATTTTGCAGATTGACCACACGTTGTAAGGATGCAACAACCCCCCCACACACACACACACTCTACCTCAAGTAAAATCATTCTCGGCCAGTGCCACCTTCTTATTTTTTCCTCTTTAATGTTATTATGCAATTCACCTTTCCTGAAGCTCCTCCGAAAATAATATCCCTGCTCGGCTTGCTGCAAAATGTGAAATATTAATAGATAATCATCAGTAATAAATATTCCTTGAAAAGACCAGACAACTGGGCTCCTCACCGATCGATTTTCGACGCCCTCCCCCGCTGCTTTTTCTCTCTCATACATTAAAAAGAACAAACGAATATCCATCAGTTTTAATATCTTCACAATCTGGGGAATAGTATCTTTTTTGCTGTTGTAGATCATTTTGGTTGAAGAAGAGATAAGAATACAATAGGTACGTGTCGCAGTCCAGATTTTAGCATATCATCGCCCAATTAGCACAAATATTGTCATTTCCTGCAGCGTTTGTTAATTGCTGTATCGATTCGCGTTTTCCGAACCGCGAGCATTTCCTCTCGGTGTAGCGAAGAGTCGATGAGATGTTTTAAAATTCCGG
>JAHWFP010063705.1:0-18083 GCA_023313725.1 Lithobius niger
GAACATGGCTGTGCAAGAAATCCTGATGATATAGTAACCTTTTAATGCTGGTGTGATCAAAGAGGACGTACCCAGTTTCAGTCGTTCACAAACTGGAGCTGCAGGTTCTCGTCTAAGTGCATTGCCTACGTTAGGCATCCTTCCCGATGTACCTTGACACCCTGACTAAGCTCGTCCCCTGGTTCCACGCTTTGGCCCATACGAACTATGCAAGGTGGATCACTTGAGGAACATGTCTGCACCAGCAGCAGAGCACCCTGATGGACAGGAACAGTTTATGGCCTTTATAAGACAGTATCTGGTCAAACAAACGAAGCCTATTAAAGTCGTTCGTGGAAACAAATAGGTTTCGATTAACCGGCACCGAAACACTTCAAGGAAAGAGAATACCGGGCTTCCGATAGCGTCCAGCTAGATATCGCAATTATCGGCCGCTGTCTCGCTCGTATGCTCCTTGGATCCTTCACACCTAATAGCTTTAAGTTATCTCAATTGGCCCTGACTCCATAACTTACCTGTTTTGCGTGCTTGCGTCATTACCTTATTTGCGTGTTCTTCCTTGTCATCCCTGGTGACGTCACTTGTTAACATCTACGTCATTTACTTACCTGCGTTTACCTGTCGTCATCCTTGATTGATGTCATTTATAACCATCACTTTTTCCCGTTGATTAAATTTATGAATTAAGACTTACCGTTTGTTTGGTCGTATTAATAATTTGGTTGGCCTGAATAACTTAAAAAGAGCGTCCCGGAAAAGACCCTCTAAAATGAGTTCAACGGCAAATGTTGAGTCATTTTGACACCGGGCGATTTTAACCTAAATTGAGCATGCTTAATCCGAATCTGCCCGGTGCCAAATCGAATTTCTCCTCCTAAGCCCGGAATTCAAGATGGCGTCCAAAAATGGCGACAAAAAAAAAAAAAAACAGTTTTTTGCTTCTAGCGCCTAAAACGTTCATCCGATCGAAAATAAACCGGTTACCAACTATGTTTAGAATAAAATTTCCTTCAGAAAAGGTTCTATTTATCTCTTTCGTAAGATTAACCCTTCTGGGTCATTTAAATTATATTAGGCCGTTTATGCATGCTATAGATACTACAGCGCAAATGTTTATTATAATTCCTGACTTTAAACAACTGGAATGTTAGTTTTAATTAAGATCCACTAACATAATTGAGCTTAAATGAAAGGTGAAGATGTATATTCTCCAACAAGGGTAATTAAAACGATTTATTTTAATTAGAAGCTGAGCTACGGCAGTTTATCGTAGTGCTTTGAAATGTGCATCATTTTACGGCAAGTTCTATCTTTAAACTGCTGCAGTAGCGGTTCTAATTCAGATAAGTGGATGTGATTAGGCTTAGATGAAAGATGAAGGTATGCTTTTTCAAACAAGGGCAATTAAAATGATTTATTTTAATTACGAACTGAGCTATGGCAGTTTCTGTACGTTGTAGCGTTTTGATTTTTGAGTCATTTTATGGCAAGTGCTACCTTTAAACAGCTGCAGTAGCGGTTCTAATTTATATAAATGGATGTTATTAGGCTAAGATGAAGATATATATTTTCGAACAAGGGTAATTAAAACGATTTATTTTAATTAGGAGCTGAACTATGGCAGTTTATCTACATTGTAGCGCCTGGATTTTTGCGTCATTTTACGGGAAGTACTATTTTTAAACTGCTGTAGTAGCGGTTCTAATTCCGATAAATGGATGTAATTAGGCTTAGATTAAAGAAGAAGATATATATTTTCCAACAAGGGTAATTAAAACGTTAGAACAGCTGCCGCAGCAGTTTAAAGATGGAGCTTGTGATAAACTGACGCAAAAAGCACATCACTATACTATAATTTAGAAAAATTCTCATAGCTTAGTTCCTAATTAAAAGAAATAGAAAATTACACTTATTGGGAAATATCCATCTTCATCTTTCACTTAAGCCTGATTACGTCCATTTATCTAATCTGAAACGACTACTACACCGGTTTACAGATTGAACTTATTTTATCGTAAAAACAATACAAAAATGAAAGCCCTACATCGTAGACAAACTCCCGTAGCTTAGCTTCTAATTAAAATACATCGTTTTAATTACCCTTGTTGGAAAATATACATTTTAATCTTTCATCTAAATCTAATCACACCCATTTATCCGAATTAGAACAGCGACTGCAGCAGTTTATAAAGACGGATATTGTTGTAAAATGGCGCAATTCAAAGAGATACATCGTAGATAAACTGATTGTAGCTTAGCTTCTAATTAAAATAAATCGTTTTAATTACCCTTGTTGGAAAATATTCTTCTTCACCTTCCATTGAAGCCCAATGTTAGAACTTAATTAGAACTAACATTGCAGATGTTTAAAGTCAGGAATTGTAATACACATGTGCACTGTTGTATCTATAGCATACATAAATGGCCTAATAGACGATAAATAGCGAGTTTAGGCCAGAAGGGTTAATTTTACAAAAAAATATGAATAGAACTTTTCCTTAAGGAAATTTTATTCTAAACATAATAGATAACCGGTTTGTTTTCGATCGGGTGAACGGTTTAGGCACTAGAAGCAAAAATCTGTTTTTTTGGTCACCATGTTTGTCTGCCATCTTGAAAATATTTAATTTTTACGACGCCTCCATATCCAGATCGTTATATACAGTATTGGCCTATGTCTGTACCAAATCTTTTGCTTGTATCACAAAATGCACAATTCAAGTGTATTTTGACATATGCCGCTCTACTAAATGCAAAATTGTCAGGATGTTTTAGGCAAAAAAGAAACCATTTTTAGCCGGCCAGGCTGAGGGCAGGCAAAATGTTCTTTTTATCCAAAGCGACGCCGAGTTCTGTCCCAAGTAGATGGTCGATGTTGCAAAAGCTTGGGTTAGCTATGTTGTAACATAAATACGCATGACGTACATGGCTGGTGTTGATCGACTGCTCACTTAGAACTACCTTGTGCCAACAGCATTGTCTGGTGTTGATTCACCCAAGTATTGCTACGGTGAGAATTGCTCCGGAATTTTGTTCCAGTAGCTAGTCGATAATAATACTTATTTCAAGAAAAATAAAGCCATTTTTGCAGTAAATTTTGCAACAATCAATTTCATGTTTTTGCTTCAGTTAATGATTGTTTACCTACCACATCAAGAATAATTTTCATAACTCATTTAGAGAAAATGTGCAAAATTTGCGATTTTGCAAAATCGCAGAAATTACATGTCCTTCCACCAAAATACACTTGGGGGTTTGGTGTGAGAATTTGTAAATAACACCAGCACTACTCAAGAGTTTAAAACGATTGCACATGGGTAACTTTTATTTGTGTTGTTGTGAAGGCTGCATTTTAAACTTGTGGAAAAAAAGCAAAATAAAAACACTTTCCGCCTACAAAACATCTGCATTCCAATTTTGTCACTGATAAAGCAATTCATCAGGTCAACTAGAAATAAAGTTCACACATTCATCATACGTACCAATATACAAAGCACACGTTGCACTTATACATCCATCGTCACAGCTCGGGGCGATGCAACTTAGCTATTCAAGTTCAATTAATGAAAAGCACGTTCAGTGTCATTTTTCGTCCTCTGCTATCACAGCAGCTGGAGTTCCGTACCTTATCTGGCACGACCCAAGGTTGTTTTTAAAATCAATATTCGTTCAATATGAATGCTTCAATCCAACGCCATGTTGTTATCCGCTGCTTGTTGGTCTGCAAACCGTTGTAACCTACGCCTTCTCAACTGCTCACGCTCATCCAAGTTTGTACTAGATCCTTCGCCACCAGATAAAGAGTTTAAATCATCCATTTGCGCAGATTCTGCAAAAAAATTATGAATTCTATTAATAAAATGTCGGTCGGAAAACTTAAAGCAATTTTAGATAACAGGAATCCTCACCAGATTCTTGCAAATTTTCAACAGACAGTATATTTATCAGTCGTCATTGGGGCACTACTAGTTTTGAGAGCTTTTAATTACATCGTTTTGGAAATTACGATTCGAAAATGGCGCTCCTTCGACTCGCAATTCGAAACTGCCGCTCCCTCGAATCGCAATTTCCGAAACGATGTAGTTACAAGCTCTCAAAACTATTAGTGCCTGATGAAGACAAACTAATATACTGTGTGTTGAAAATTCGCAAGAATCTGGCGAAGATTACTGTTATATGAAATTGTGCGTTGAGCTTTTAGAGTAAAAACCGCTAGCTATTTTTAATGAATTCTATCAGTGAATAAAATTACACAAACATTTTTTTCGCGGAATAAAGACAGTTAACGTCATCCATTGAAGACAAGGAAAACGAGATTCCCCTCTCAAAAAAAAACTTCCAATTTTCCTTGGTTCAAGCTATCATAACTCCGGAACAACACAACGCTCTGCTGCGTTGTGTTGTTCCAGAGTTACGATTGCTTGAACCAAGGGTAAGTGCAAGTTTTTTTTTAACAGGGCTTAGAGCTGAGCTGACAATATGTCGTTTGTCAGGTGTTTTAAGAGCTGTTTTGAAACAATATGGTCGCTTAGGCTTTGAATGGGTTAATCTCGTCACCTATACATTCAATCTTGAGAACTTAGTTTTGAATACAAATTTTACCGACGCCTTGTTTCAGATAAGTATTAATTACCATAAATTTTGAAATAGCCGAAGCACCTTCCTGTTTCATGGTAGTTTCTGTTGCTTGTAGCAGCATTAGAACACCGGTCAACTTCCAGTTTGGGGTAAAGGTATACGACAAGAATTGAAAACTCACAGGCCGTTCGGTACCGTATGGATTACGTGTGCAGTTTAACTAACATGTCTTATAGTGCAAGAGCCATAAAATGAACCCTTGAGGAGGAATTTTTGGATAAAACATGAATTTTCCGTTTATCTACGTCCTCTTAGTGCCGCTAGCAGTTTGCGTAGAAAGTAGCGGCCCCTACACGTACCACAGAATAAAAAATGCGCGGAAGGACAGGAAGCGCCAGTAAGCTTAAAAAACTTGCACCCGGTTTAGCGAGGAAAGCTATGGTGTAACGTCAATGTCAATATTGCCAGTAGTGTCATAGCTCGATGGAGTGTCCATGATAAAATTACACCATGTTCCATCTCTCGTTCGAGGCTAAATTTTGAACTGGTCGAAAATATTTTCTAGGGTGATCAACTTTAAAAATATGATGTATTGGTTTTAACCATATAGGCACGTGCGCAAAACTATCAGTCTTGCTACGATCAGTCCAACCATGTGGCATCTCTGCGTGCAACAGCGTTCCATGAGCGTAAAGCGGTGAGGCAGATGGCATCTTTAAGCCAAGGCCGACTGGGGTAGAAATCTCGTGTTTTGCATGAATAGTTCTACGGACATGTATGCATTTATTCGCTCCGACAATCCTGGTTATGTAGACACAGTTCGACATTAATTGTTCACCATATACTTGCGTCACTAAATTGAAGGATGGAAAAGAAACGCACCTGTTTTCATACGATGTGCGCATTGCATAACGACACTGGCAACAACTTGGGAACAAGCAGAGCCGCACTGACCCGGCACGAAGTATGTGAAGTAGTAGTATAGCGGTATGTACAGTTATATTTCCTCATATTACGTAAGGCAAATAAAGTTTCTTGTCATTGGTGTGTGTACTACGACACATGGGAAGTATAGAGGTATGAGCTGCCATGCAACTGGCCAAATATGAAACGCCACATGCGCTGTCACTGATCATGTTCTTTCTATGCCGTGCAGCCACTGCCAATAATTCTGCCATTGCTTTTATGCCATTAGAGAATTTGAAATGGAAATGATCATCGGTCAACAAATAACTAGGCTTAATTTAATAACAATGAATTAATAGCTTACTGATTACAAATAGTAATTTTTCAACAAATAAAGAGAAAAATTCAGGCTTACAGCTGCCTGCTTTACGGGAATGCTACTGCTGTATAAATTTGAAGTTGGTTTGCCTGTTTTCCGTAAGTATTTTAAATATCGGAATTGATTTGCAGTGAAGAGAGCAAATAAAAGCAGCTTGGCAAACAATATTTTGGAAAACAAATTGCTACGCACATTTTCGGGATCAATATACTGTACCGGTATTCTTGCGAATTTTAACAGACCGACGACGTCCGTCTTCATCAGGCCTAACCTATACAACTCAAACTTTTGTCAACTACATCGTTACCGTGGAAGTCGGCATTTGAAATCTGCGCTCGTGCCTGGCGTGGCCTCCTATAGTTATCATGCTCGTTCATCCACTGCTTCGTGATTCGCTCGTGAGTCGCTTGGACTCACGAAGCATTGGATGAACGAGCATGATAACTATAGGAGGCCACGCCAGGCACGAGCGCAGATTTCAAACACCGATTTCCACGGTGACGATGTACTTGACAAAAGTTTGAGTTGTGTAGGTTAGGGCTGATGAAGACAGACGTTGTCGGCCTGTTGAAATTTCGCAAGAATACTGGTACAGTATTTTGAATCCGAAAATGTGCGTAACAATCTAATTTCAACAATCCAATGATCAAAGATGACGAACTTTCAGAGTAGATACTGTTACAAATTTTCAAAATATTTTTCTATATAATAAAGTAACTTAACGGTACCTTTTATTTTGCAAAGTAGTCTTTGTTATTTTTGGACTGTTCTTGAGCGGAATAATAAAACTCCTAGTTTTTTTTATAAGTTTTTTTTGTGCTGTAATAAAATTGGGAGTTTGATGTCTCATTATAGCCACGCAAGCGTTTCAGCTAGTTTAATATTAAAGAGATTTACATTTGTAACTGGCTTAGTTGTTATATTCTAGCATCTTCTCAAATTATACTACGAGCAGCACATTTGTACCATGCACTGCTTGTTCTGCTTTAAAATAGTAAAAGCTTCATTCATTTCGTCGTATCCATTGGAAAAACAAATGATACACTGCCTGCTGACTCTCTTCACCTTGGTGTGGCCCTTTTCCTTCCCGGGATTAGTGGACTTTCCCTCTACTTGTGCCAGAAGCCTCTCCCCTGCCCTTCACAGCTGGGAAAAGTCGCAAAGGCCTTTTTAACGTCGTTCTAACCAGGATTTGGTTCTAATCATTTCGTTTTAAACATTATTTTTCAGTATTAAGAGTTAGCTCACAGAGAATTTATTTTTTGTCATATTAAACGGAGTGTTCCTCTAAAACAGTTATCGTCGTAATGAGGTTGACTGAATGTGAACGATAGCATAATCGCAGAATTTTCTGTGAAGGAGTAAGGTTAGAAAATTGGTTATGTTCAGGGCTGCACCGATGACGTACCTCTATAAAGTACTGGGACACTGATATTGATACCACAAATTCACAATTGCTGTAAAAACTTTAGCAGATTACAATTAATAGTTTTATTGCGAATCCAGTCCTTTTTTTGTGATACATTAGTTTTCAAGGTGCCGATTTTTTTAAGCGATTTTTTTTCTTATGTTAAACATGTGCCAAATTGACTGCCTAAGACTGCAGCGTGTTTAAAAATATAACTGAAGTAACATAGTGTTGTAACCAACACACATAGAACACCAATACGGTAGTTGGGTTTCAAATTACGCAAACACACCCCGGAATTTAATTAAATAGGTTTGAACTTTATTTCTACTTAGAATGTTATTTATTTCTTCACTTTAGTTAGTGTGTTATTATCCAGTAAAGCAGAGTGGGTTCTTTTTTTTTACAGAGTCTATGCATAGCATTTAGATTTAGATATTTCAAGCATACCCAAATGAATACATTTTTGTGTGGTCAGCACAATTAGAAAATTCTACCAAAAAATTTACCTACTTTTTGTAGGAGAATTGGAATTCTTTTAAGTATCCAACTGTGCGGTTCTACCGTTGTGTTAATGCCTTTTACCACCGACCCCTAAAAAAATTAGCCTATTCCTGCAATCCTCTCACTTCTCATCACTTCCGTTTTCTCCGACTCACCACTTTTGACAAAGACCCACAACTTGCGCAAGGGAGGTGGGCGGGCTCTCACGGTAGAACAGCATGGTCAGATACTTAGAGAGTTCCAATTCTCCTACAAAAATTAGGTAAGTTTTCTGGTAGAACATTATAACTCTCCAGCTTATCCTCCCTAGCGGTTGTACCGTTGGGCCGACTGGTTGTAAGCAAGTGTGTCACTGCGCAAGGATGCATCGCAGGATACGCCCCTCCATTGAAACCTCCACCTCTTTCGTATAATGCCTCGGGAATGTCGTCCGAGTACTCCAGTTGCCCTATCGGACAATCTGCGCAGGGGAGACACCATAGCCGCTCTGGTGGAGTGATCCGTAAAGACCCTCGTGTCAATGCCAGCCATGCCCAGGCCAGCCACCAACCATCTGGAAATCGTCTGCGATTTCACTGGAGCACGAGGCTTCTTCCAACTGATGAACAGTTCAGGGGACCGCCGTCCCAACTGCAGAACCCGTGCATCCCAGTACTCCATCGTACTATCGATATACCACCGTACACACCTCACAACATCAACCCGCCTATCCTAAAGCGCCACGAACCGCAGCACCCAATGCAGATTCTTCAGCCCCCACGTCTTACCCCCAACAACAAAAAAGGCCACCTCTTTCCCCTCAATGTCACACCGCTCGAAGGAAAACCTAGCTAGCTCGTCTGCTCTAGACCCTGCATGCAGACCCAACAGCATGAATAACTTTACAGTCAACAATCACAAAGGCAAGGCCTTTAAGGGGTGCAGCGTGGCCGACCACCGCACCACCCTATCCACGTCCCAAATCGTCACCCTCTGTGGCACACTTGGAAGCAAGGTTAAACAAACCTCGGAAAAATCTCCTGACCAAGGCCAAGTATCCCACTGGGATTCCATCATCCACTGGCTCATGACAATAGGACACTGCCGCCCGATAGCCGTTTTGGGTACTGTAAGCACAGCCCCTATGAAACAACTCCGTAAGGATATCCAGAATATGTTGAACAGGAGAAGCCCAAAGTGCACATGTAAAAACAACACAACCCGACGTTTCGAGCTAGCTCCAGCTCATTATCAAGGGAAATACAAGATACACTTAAAATTGCATAAAGTTGCAAACAGACAAATGCAGGCAAAACTGCCAAGTCAAACTACAATTCGAACAAGTTAAAAATTTAAAATTTTAAAAGGAGAGGAGAGGAAATTCCGACACCAGGGTACTATAAAAATAACTGTTTGATACCCTCACCACCAGGAAAAACTGATTTAACCCGGACTACACTCAAATTTCGCCACTTCTTCTTGTGCTTTCAGCACAAAGAGGTCGCTCTCGAAATGTCGGGTTGTGTTGGTTTTACATGTGCACTTTGGGCTTCTGCTGTTCAACATACTTTGTTCCAGTGCTTGCATTTTTTCTAAAAGGATATCCACAACTCTACTCACAAGCGCTCCAACGGGATCCAGTGCCTGCTCACCACACCACTCAAGACAACGTCGCCACTTACCAACATATACCTTCCGAGTCCCCGGCCGGATGGCCGCTTCCAAGACTGCTGACACGTCTGCAGAATCGTTTCCCGTACCTGCAGCAACCCTTAAAGCGGCCAGACCACCACTGGCTGCCACAATCTCAACCGCAACCTCTGCCCGGTTTACGGGTCTCTGAGAGCCCACTCTGACAACAACACCGGCACGCCCACTACCATGCGCACCAAGTCCACATACCAATATTTCTTTGGCCACAACGGGGCCACTAGCAGCGACCCAGGGACAATCTCCCTGCGGAGCTTCCTCAAGATTCTGGGGATCAACACCACTGGTAGGAAGATCCAAAGCCGCCATTCCTTCCAATCTAGGGAGAAAGCATCCACTGTGTACGCACCCGGGCACCTCCATCTTGTAACGAACTGTGGCAACTGAGCGGACACCCTGCTTGAAAACAGGTCGATATCTGCGCAATCCAACCAGTCCGCTATCCTGCCGAACAAGTCTACGTCCAACATACAATCAGCTCTGTCAAGAGCCATGTTCCGGGACACGTAGTCTGCTCCCCAGTTGCCGGTGCCGGGCAGGTAAACCGCCTCTAAGTCTAACCCATTCTGCAGTACCAACTCCCAAATCTCCAGAGTTAATTTGATTAAGGCCCGAGATACTGTCCCGCCCTTGCGTACCAGGTACTGAACTGCCACGATATTGTCGCAACGTATCATCAGGAGCTTATTCCCCGCCAAACATCTCGAAAAGCCAAAAGGCCAAGCTTTACCGCCAAAAGTACTCTGACGTTTATATGGAGGGCAGCTTCCTTGCTGGCCCACCTGCCATTCATCCGTAGATCTGGGCCCAAGCTAAATCCGACGCATCGGAATCCATCACCAACTCTACCATCCGGTCTTCCCAACTCCTGCCGTGTCGCTCCACAAGGGCTTCTGACTACCATACTAGGTCTGACCTGGTCCAAACTGACAACTTCCTGCACTCCCACTGCTGCGCCACTCCCAGGGCGCATAGCTCCTGCTGCAAACCTTGCATGTGTAGGCGAGCCTCCCTCACCATAAGGCCTGTACTCTCTGCCAGCCCTAAAAACATTTGATAGGTTATCTTCGAAACGAATACCAACCATAACAGGGCCCTGGCCTTTACCCCTAGAGCTTCTACCTTCTCAACTGGCAAGACTCAGATGCAACCTGCGCCAGACGATGTTTCAAACACAAAGAAGGCCTCCCCGCCCGGAATCCTGGTTCCGACGGGCCGCCCATCGACAATCGGTCATACTCCTCTTGAAGGGACCACCTTTATTTCCTATCTGAAACGCCTGTTGCGACCTATGCTTCGGCCAGCCCTGCGGAAAATCCGGCCGACCAACCCCAGCTAAATTTTTTTTCTCAGTTGCCGATGACCTCTGTGCTTCACGCAACACGTCACCAATCGGGCCACCGAACAAATTATCCTGAGTAGGTTCCTCAGCTAGTAACCGTCTACGTACATCCTTCTTATATGCAAACCGGAGCTGACCCCTCCTGACAGCAGCTAGCTGCAAAGTAGCTTTAATCTGCAACACGGCAACGTCAACCAAACTCTGCCTGACCAGAGCCATCTGACTGCCTTTAAATTCAGGATTATCCTGACCCACAATTTCTGAAGACTGCAGCAAAGGTGACATTACCTGCAACATACTTGACTGCAGAGCCTGCAGCTATCTATCTACGGTTTCAACCACCAGCGGCTTATTATTACCCCTGCGGTGCAAAGCCGGTACAAGGTGCCTCAAATCGGCTCTGAACCCCTGGGTCAGTAACATACCTTGCTTGGACTTCCAACAGCGAGGCAGATGACGACTGCACATTCTTATGGTCGTTCCACCACTGTAGGGTTTTATCACCCATCTTCCAACGCACCACCGGCGTAATGGCCTCAGGCAAATCTAAAGTGGACGCACGGTCGGGCATTTTTTCCGACGCCGTGGACCTTATCTCCGGCCTACCATCTAATGCAGAACCAATTCGGCTTCTGTTAAAATCATACCTATTCTCCGAGTCCTCGTCCGAATCGTACAATTCAAAACGATCATCCTCTTCAAATTGCGCGCCACTGCTCAACAGACCTGATGTCAGTGCTTGCCTAAATTCCGCCCCCAAAATAGATGGCAATCCTTTCAAAGTTTCCTGAATCTGCATTAAAGCACTTCCGTCCAAAGAATTCGGCACAACAGCCATCCTACCAACATCTAAACCATCCACTAATTCACTTCTCCCATTAGGCCTAACGACCTCACGGGCGCAGCCATCTTGGCTGCCGCCCGCCAACGCCCTAACTTTTTCCTTTCCAGACACGGCTTTTAAACTATTGTCACTTACCGTAGTCCCCAGCTCCGCCGGAACGTAGTCCACACGCTTTGCACTACCACTATTTTTCTTAGACGCCTGCATTTTCACTCCTATTTTTTGAACTAGAAAAAAATCGATGGACAACAAAACACAACCACAGGGATCGGCGCCGATGTCAAAAGTGGTGAGTCGGAGAAAGCGGAAGTGAACGGAGACGGACCGGAAGTAACGAGGAGGAAGGGAGAGGAGTGCTGGAATAGGCTAACTTTTTTTTCAGGGGTCGGCAGTAAAAGGCGTTAACCCAACGGTACAACTGCTAGGGAGGATAAGCTGCAGAATTCCGTTTAATGCTAACGGTAAGAAATTAAAAAATAATTTTTTTTTAATATTTTAAAATTATTAGAAAATTTTATTTAAATACAAAGAAAACTAAATACAAAAAAACAAATTAAAGCTGACATTAAAACAAAAAAGTTAAAAAAACTGAACATGGTTATCATTAGATCATTATACCGATACTGTAAAGTAGCCTTTATAAGTAAAATAAATTTTAAGTAGGAAAACATTTAGTAATTTTTTTGGGTGGGGAATGGCGATCCTGTAAATGGATACGTTTTGTATGGATAACGTTTTTACATGTAAAATTTTCTCCCCCAAATTTGTACGTACATGCATTTTGATATAATCTCACATTATTTGACTATTCTATGATAAATGCTGCAACAACGAATGTTTTTTAACAATTCAACCCCATGAATAACTTCATTATGCAGTCCCTTTTTGTTTGGTGTTAAGAATTACAGATTTTGGATGGCAACAGATACAAAATGTGTAATGTGAATATTAATCCTTAGGGAATTTGGTTTAGGCCGGGAAAAAAAATAAGTTTGGTTCTCGGGCATTTCGAAAGTCGAAAAAGGACCAGGCCACCCGGCTTTTTATTTTATTATTTATTTTCAAAATGCTATGAAAATGCTCAACATTTTTCTTTAACTTTTAAGCAGTATGAACGTATATATACGTCCAAAAAAACATCCCAAACACAGTAATGACGTATATATACGTCGAAGCTTTGAAGGTAAACTATGGGTCGAAAAACGCAATTTTCCGTCAAAATATCGAAATGCGAAACGCTGAAATTCCTGACATGTTGTGCATCGATTTCTGTAAAAAAAAACCCCGTTGTTACCAATATCTACAATTTTATTAAAAGCACTTTAGTTGAGTGTAGACTCACTAAAAACTGCAAAAATGTGTTTCTCATTCTTTTTTCCTAAGTCAAAAAGCAGAAAATTGGTCATTTTTAATCAGCGGTAGCGGTCGAAGCATTTGACTGGGCGCTGCCATCTTGTATTAGTTGGAAAGCTGGAATTCCCTTCAATCTAGGCCTCTCAACTTATTTTCTCGATGGCCGTTTGGCATTGGCCAATCAGGCGAATTGTAGTAGGCCGTTTCTGGCCATTTCAAGCTAACTTTCCAAAGCATTTTAAAATCGCGTTTCGTTATTGGCTGGTTGGTACCACGTGACCCATTTGCGTGATCTCATTGGCTGATGCGCGATTTCAACATGGATGCCGCCGATCGCTTCGGATTTCACGTGAGTGCTTGAGAGCACTTGTTTTAGTTCACAAGAAAGACGATGTTTCACAGCATTAAAAAATTAAATCAGCAGCCACGATGCAAAACTAAAATGGAAATGGAGCGTATAAACCTTCACACTATTGCTTATCAGGTGGGAACAAGTTCGAACAACGATTTTTAGCCTAACGCCGACTTTCGGACACGTTTTGTCAACACGGAGATTTTCGATTTCATTTGGCTACTGCCCGTAATTAAAAAAACAAAAAAACCAACGGTTCTCCGACACTATTAAAGCCATTTGTCCGATTTTTTTCTGTGCATTTTAATGAATATCTGTTGCGTGCGTGTAATAAGTTTGAAATAATTGTGTCCAATAGTTTTCGCAAGAAAATATATTTCGTTAGTGCCTCACTCCACGGGTAACGACGTAAGGCGAATGAAATAAAAAGCCTTTGACCCGCATGATTTTTGGGGACCCGCCCGCGCCCGAGAACCGAACAATTTTTTTTTCCCGGCCTTATTTCAATAAATTTATTTAAATCTTTTGCTATCGGTGCAGCCCTGGTCATGTTTAATTTAATACCCTCCCCCAATTTTTGCCAAATTTCTTGCATACGCCCAACAAGAGCTCATAGGCGATTTATGGTTAATTACTTTTATGTGGCTAAATTGAGCATGACTGAAGAAGCTGTAAAAGATCGCTCCGCTTATTTTAATTTGTTACCTGACAATAGGCAACAGAAATCAGTTTTGACCTACATTTTTTTCTTTAATTTTCAAAAGCTACTCGGATACTGGTACACTAGTTGAAAAGCAAGGCATTTAAACCTATCGGCGACTTACCTTTTTGACTCGTGCTTGGTGATTCAGTGCCGCTATCTCCTGCAGCTGCTTTCTCTTCGACTATTGGTGGGCTGGCACTTGCAGAGTTCGCTTTAGAAGTTGCTGCCTGGGGAACGGTTGGAGTCGTAAATACTGGTGCAGGCTGAGGTCTGAAAATGAAAAATGGGCACGAAGTTTAAACAATTTTATTAAAATAAACCAACTTCCCTAAGGATCAATATTCACGTTGCAAATTTCATAAAAGGGACCCCATAATGCAGTTATTCGTGAGGTTGAATTTGTTATAAAACATTCTTTGTTTCAGCATTCATCAGAGTAGGGTCCAACAAATGTGGGATGATACCCATATCAGTATCATAATACATGTATACTTAAAAAAATGAGGAAAAATGTTTACATGCTAAACGTTTACTTAAAAAATTACACAATTAGAGGATTAACATCTCCCACCAAAAAATTACTAAATGTTTTTGTGGGGTTCAGGGCCCTGCGAGTTCGTACTTCGCCCTCGATTCCGGTGCCTCGAGCCACGTCATGTGCCGACTTGACTGGCTGCATGACCCTAGGCCTACTCATGTTAAAATATACTTAGCATCAAAAGGGGCTTGTATCATTGCAACCAATACTGGTACTGTGAAGATTGACACCCCGCAAAATGTTTTATGATGCTGTTGCAAATCTAATTTCATCTCGTCTCGACAGGAAAGGTGTGCACATTTTGCAAGGAAACCAACAATTTTGCCTGTACAAACAAAACGATGTCTATAGGTAGATGGTAACATAATTTTGCCTAACTCTCCGGTCACCGATATTGCAGACCGCTCGCTCAACCTTCTGTTGCCTCCAGTATGGAAACTGTACCGAATGATTTAGCCTTATAGGATCTTGGGCATCAACGCTTGGGCCATCTTTTACCTGCTGTGATGGATCAAATACATTAGTTCATTAGTAATAGTAACTAATGCCCCCGTCCTATGCAAGAGTAAACGGTTACCTTATTCACGTTCATGTATTATTCGTCATACGTTCTACAAACCATTCACGGCGACCTTACTGGACCTATCATGGAGCTTCCCAAGATGTCTAGGCCCAAGACCGTTGTGCAAAACCCATCTGTGGCCACACACCCTGTCTGACCCCCACAAGTGGCCACCTGTGGGGTCAGACAGGGTAACCCTCTTTCATCTTTCCTCTTCTGTTTGGTGTTGGATGAGGCAGTGAAAAGAATTGGCTCCATGCATACTGGATGCTGGATTAATGGAATTGCAGTTAACATTGTGGCATAGACTATGCAGACGATGTTGTCCTTCTGGCACCCAGTCGTCGAGCACTGCAGGTAAAACTTGAAGAAATTTTGAAAGTAAATGGACTTTCTTTCAATGGAACCAAATCAGTAGGGATGGTTTTTGGTGGCGACGGTGAAATGGTTGCACCATTGCGGCTGGATGGCTGTAGATTGTCTTGGCTTACTTCGGTAACATACCTGTGAGTTGAACTTTCCTTCAACTTGGGTGATGACTAATATATAAGAAAAGTGCGGTCGGAACTTTGCCGGTAAGGGAATGCCACCTTGCATACTTTCAGCTTTTCATCAGAAGAAGTGACAATCCATCTGATTAAGACCAGGGCCATTTGACTCTATGGACTGGCCACGTGTGATACATTCACTAACGGCTCAATTAATGAGCTTGCACGTATCTACCACGGGCTTGTGAAACGAGAGCAGCACCTACCAAACTATTAGCATAATCATCAAGCCTGTAGGGATGGAGGCATGCTTACCATGGAACTGTAGTTTTTTGTACTTTGGAGTGCAGTTCAAAACTTGTCCAACTCCCTCATTATTGCATGCAGGGGTGACATCGATGGCTGGGGTTGGGTTTGGGTTTGGGTGGAATTGTCGCGGCAGGTTTGCTCAAGTTTGGAATGTGAAGCAAAATTCGGACGCAGCGAGATATCAAGTCGTTACGGCAGCATGCACTTGACCATGTGCCGGGAGTGGCAGTACTGTAGGAGGTTGAGGAGTTGAACATTCTTCTGTGCTATTGACTTGACTTTTTTTGTTTCGTCCCCACTGTTATTCCGTTCCCTGTTTTTTATAATTCTTGTACAGTTGATAACTATTTTTTTTTATTTTTTTTCACTCATTTACATGTACCTCGTTGTACAGAATGCAATAAATAATAAACAATACGACAACAATTAACACGATGTAACAATGGAGACAGTAGAGCTCGTCACAAGTTTTCCTACTTATAATTAAATTTATGTTACTTATAAAGGCTACTTAACAGTACATCTCTTCAGTTTCTATAACAAGCCTGAATTCCAACGTTTTCCAGTAAACGGAAATTTTAAACCAAGAGTACAGCTGTAACTCTTACTAATATAACTGGTACCCTAGGATAGTTCAGCTGGTGCCCATTAGGCCACTTAAAAAAAGGAAGTTGGTTCTCGGGCATTTTTCTCAAGAAATCCGTGCGGGCGGGCGGAATTTTTTTTTATTTTTTATTTTCCAACCCTTATTTTTCCGTACATTTGGGGGAATAATTTTCTAGTTTGGGTAAAATAAAGCATACTGCCTCGTAGTAATGCTTCATACCATGTGTCCACACAATTATTTAACGACAAGAATGGCAATTTATATTTCGATTTCTCAATTTTGTTCTGTAACTGCCATTTTTGCCGCGTCGTTTCTTTTTATTTCCCGTCAAAAAATCGGTGCGGGAGGGCCTGAGAACCAACTTTTCTTTTTTTAATGGCCTTAAACAACAATTTTTTTGAACTCATCAGCAAATTTTCATGGGCCATTTTTCATTTCACAAAAGCCACGCATCCTAAAATTTAATTCCAAAATTTAAATTATTCGAAAAAAAAATGCAAACAGGACAACTCCTCTGGATCCAAAATCCAATTCTGCTTTCTCGAAATAGAACTTACAAAAAAGAACTTTTGTCCGGTGTAGCCACGACGCGCTATATAGTAAAGGCGGATTCCCACCACCTTTTCCGTTTTCATTTAGACATCAGAAAGGAAAAAATTTACTTCTGCCAAAAGCAACGAAACGGTTCCCACCGCGGAAAACAAGCTTGTCACGAGAGAGCCAACGACAATGGGGCTTATTAATATGCGTTGAGTAAGTAACTTAATAATTAGTATTTTTTGACTTACCGGGTTCAACCTCCAAACGTTTCATGCCGCAATGTTGAGGGGTTCGAGCTACATTGTTTTAAATTCCGACATTGTCGTATACTGTCTCATGTGCTTAGCCAAAACCCCCGGAATAAGGCTATATATATATATACAAAGGCGACCTGGGCAGAGTTTCTGGCGGTAGCTAACAGACTACGATCTGCCAGTGTTATCTAGGCCACAAGTTATTTTTCTGTTAATCACACAATTGGTTTTTCTAAGCCGACAAGCAAGTTATCTCCTTGTGTTCCTCAACTAAAATATCACTAGCTTAACATGTATCCATTTTTATTGGGCTGGTGATCGACTGCAGTAGCAACCACGTGGGAGCAACTGCACGCCGCGACTGGCTTTCCAATATGCCTTCGTTTCAGCCAATTTCGGAAAAAGCTAACCGTTTATATTCAGGTCAGGTCAGTAGAGGATTATTTGGTGCTATCTCCAGGAATGAAAATTTGCGGAAGATAAGTTAGGGCAACCCAGATTTATTTGGTTTACAAGCAAGGCTGAAAATTGAAGCACCATGTAATTTTTTTTGTATTCAACTGACCATTATATAAAGTAGTGTTGGGCGGTATACCGCGGTACCAAAAATGCAACGGTACCAAATACCGTGCATTGTTAAAATACCGGTATTGTTTTAATATGAAAAAAGCCGCTAAAATTATAACAATAGTTCAGTCAGTCCTTGTGTAGTATAACAATAGTTCAG
>JAHWFP010063706.1:1980-14651 GCA_023313725.1 Lithobius niger
ATATATATATATATATATATATAATATGAGTAAAAAGTGCAGGCTTTAACTAGTAGTTAGCATATGTTTTAAGTTTTCTTGGCAAGTTGTGCACACGTACACCGACATGGTCATGGGGTATAATGGTGCTGCCGGGCTATAACCGAGGTGGCGGGGTAATAGCCTGATTGTATAACCCGCTAGTTTGATTCTTTCCCCGGATTCTCTGCCTGCCACCACGGTAGCACGCGGAATATACTAAGCGTAATCAAATTGTGATTGGTCAAAACTTTTTACTTTTAAGAATATTTGGTTTTTCTTCGAACGCAGTGTGTTCTAAAGAAAGTGAAGGGTAGGGGGGGGGGGGTGTATTGTCATGGGATATCATGGGATGAATGGATTTGTGGGGGTAACTTTTTGAGACAACACCAGACTGAGTGACAACACAACTTAATTAACTGCATTTGTTTCGAAATCAAAAAAAAAAAAAACAAGAACAACATTGAGTGAAAGGCGTTGATTGGGTCTATCACTTTCATTCAATTAAGTTAGGAAGGCAATTAAGCCCCTCGCTGTCGGAAGTTCGGTAAGTCGGGGAAAAAAATGCGGATATATGGGCTATAGCGAATTGGTAGGGAAAAAAGATTTGGTGCATTTTTCTTGGGGCATCTTTCAGATTAGACAATTACGTAAGATTGACTAGGTAATCAATGAATCCACTCCGGGAGTAAGCCTAAGTTAACTTTATTAACTTTTCAGTATTATGTACACAACTGTTCACTTTAAAATTATTGCAAGGAGTCGTAATCTAAGGCTTTTAGGTGCTCTAATCTGAACGTAGGGTTGTAACTACAACGGTGGTTGTACAGAATTGTTTCTGTATTTGAGAGTGGTTTTACTGCATCACGGTTCCACCAGCTTGGAGAACCTGGAAGACTCTGGGAATTTAAAGTACGTATGAAACTCTGGGAAAACTCAAGGAGTTTTCCGATTTTTCACAAAAAAAAACCCTGGAGAACTCAGGGAAAAGCAAAGCCACAGTTTTAGGCCTAGTTCTGAGTGCATTTTGTTAAAACATTGTATTAAAATGAAATTAAACCTTGTACTTCTGTATTTACACCGTAGAGGTCATCAAATCGGGCTGGTTTTTTCCACTTAAGCGAGCCCTAATTTAAGTAAAACTGGAAAAATGTGTGGAAAAGTTTCCTTCTTAAATTTTCGGTGAATAGCCTGGAAATTGATCTCATCTACTGTGGAATTGGGTGAAGTCTGTCCACCTGTCCGAGTTTATGTAAGACCTAGATTTGGGGTTCGTTTAATATCTTGTAACGTATGGCGCAGTGGCAACTATGACTGAGGTTGGCACAAATGACCTATTTTACATTTTTTCGTGCCATTGTGCCTCAATCCCCCCCCCCCCATCCCACCCAACCATTTTTGTTATGTTATGTTCAGGGCCAAACACTTCTTAGTTAGCTGATAACAATAGGGAAAAAAATACTAAATTCAACACCGCAGTCAAACTGAACGAAAAATCTCTTTCTGTAGCGATTATTCTTTCTGGTATCGCAGATTTTCTTGTGCCTTGTACTTAATCTATATAACTAAGATCGTAATATTTGTTGGTTTGTTGTGTACGTAGTGGGATCTCGATAATCCTTTTCCTGTTGAATTGCGCAGTGGGAATCTCAATAACTCTTTATTCTGTTGAAGTTCTCATTGTGAGTCTCGATAATCCTAATGCTTTTGTTTGTTTGAGCGTCTTTCATTAGAATTCTCTGTATAAGTAGTGATTCGAACTGTGTTTTCAACAAAAAGGACCAGTACTGATGACGTCATGTTTTTCCCAGTCACACTATTTTCATGCTAATGGGATCTGGGCCTCTATGTTTGTCAACCCTGGGTTTAACTAATTCTAATGAAAGATTGGGCGACTGCTACCGGTGGTGCTTAATTTTGATAACTGTTTACAAGGACCTTCAACAATAATTGGCAGATGGCTTAATGTCACAATCGGGAAATCACAACAATGCCCTACAAAACCAGCCATGTACGGTGTGCTGCCCTAGTAAACTTGTAATTATACTTCCTGTTCATTTGCGAGGTAGACACGTTACAACCTGTGTCGACGAAAACTCCTGCTTCAAACCTTCGCTCGTCTGACGTTCACGGTTGGCGCTTGTTGGGGGGAGCTGACGCGTAGGCAAAACAAACTGGAGAGGCCTTTGATGGCGTTATTAAAGATTTTCCGACGCCCCCTTGTCTGATAAAAATAGAAGTGGTCTTTGAAGAGGGGCCCTGATTCGATAGACTAATCCGATTCTTGCGTGTGCATCCCACTACCAACATGTTTGTCGGTCTCGGCGAGTGTGAATAGGCGATGGAGTCCTTGGCGTCCACAAGTGGCCCTTCGCCTGCTGTGCGAGTGACGGCGTCTCCTTGAGTGACTGTAATTTATCTTGATGTAAACCCCCTTGCCTGCTTACTCTCTTGCCTGCCTCCTCAGCCCCAGGGTCTTTCCTCGCTACGCAAAAGAGTTGGAGAAGGAGGCACGATGACTGGCGGCCAAAGGCTGTCGTCTGTGCGCCGCCATCGTCGCCGCGATTGATATTGATGACTGCCGCTAGGAGGAGAAAAGCGGTAGCCTCGTTTTCGCGTGTGGCAAGATGGCCGCAGCCGAGCGTTGGCGTGTTGAGTGAGACGCGTGTTTCAAGCGCTTGATGTCAACTCGTAACGCCTTGAAATCAAAGAAAAAAAAGACAAATCGATTTTGCTTTTTCGTCGTATCCGTTTTTTCGCCCTGAATTCGTAGATCGGTTGAAGAATTGTTTCAAATGATCATTGGTTTCAGGTTAACAATCATTGCAGAAAAATGTTGATTTTTCCCCCTCTAAACAGTCTATTTTTCTTTGAAATAATGTGGATGACCTTACCAGAAACTTTCATAATAATCCAGGGTTCCCGTCACTCTGGAAAGTCAGGAAGGTCGGAAAAAGTCAGGTAGTTGGAAAATGGTTAGGGAAAAGCAGGAAACTACCTTTTTTAGAGCAAAGTCAAGGAGTTAATTTATATTTTAGTCACGATTTTTTTTGTCCCTTGGTAGAATGCCTTGTAAGTTCCTAATGCTTCTCCCTAGTTTGGTCCCCACATTTATTAAAAGACATCGACACAATTAAGCGCTGCAATGGCAATGGCAGCCCTTTCAGGTCTGAAAACCTATTGTTACAAAGGCAGATTGTGTAAAACTAACTTAGACTCACTAGAATTAAGGTGTTTACACTGATTTAGCTACGACGTATTCCATTATTCATGGAAAGACCGACACAGACGTGCGTAATTTCTTTACCTTAAGGCACAACTCTGTATAGAACCCGTGGCCACAATCTTAGAATTCAAATTAATCGGAGTCTGGACTGTCGTCCGTTCTTCATTAACCGAGTCGCCCCGGTGTGGAACAGTTTGCCGAGTGCCATTGTGAACGCTCCTCTCAATTTGTTCAAGAGAATCTCAAAAAAATTCGACTTAATCAGTTTCTTTCGCCATTCTTAACAGGGTTGGAGCAATGTTTTCGGCAACCTTGTTGCACTTGCCAAGTTCGTTGCATTACTCCAGTCGCAAGGTTTAAAAAACAAATCTAGTCCTTTTTTTATTATTTGTTTGTACTTGTAATTTATTTTTTAAAATCATTTTGCCTTAATTCCAGGCTGGTGATAGTGGCCATAAGACAGATTTGTGCCGGAGCGTTTTCTATGGATCACTGTTAGACGGATTTCTACCGTTTCGCTTTTTTTGTTGGTCACCATTAAGATATATTTCTGCCGTGTCGGTTTTTGTGGGTCAATACAAGACAGATTTCTGGCGTTGTAATTTTTTGGGGGTCACCCTGTATTGGTGTGTGCTTTTTTGTATGATGTTAGGAAAATAAAGGTTTTAATTTAATTTGGTGAACCGTGACTACAAAATAGTTTATTGAAAGAATATATCTCTAACTGGGCGACAAAATGACTTATTGAAAGAATGTATCTCTTAACTGGGCGACAAAATGGCTTATTGAAAGAATGTATCGCTAACTGGGTGACAAAATAGCGTATTGAAAGAATGTATTTATCTCTAACTGGGTGATAAAATAGCTTATTGAAAGAATGTATTTATCTCTAACTGGGTGGCAAAATGGCTTATTGAAAGAACGTATCTCTTAACTGGGCGACAAAATGGCTTATTGAAAGAATGTATCGCTAACTGGGTGACAAAATAGCTTATTGAAAGAATGTATTTATCTCTAACTGGGTGACAAAATAGCTTATTGAAAGAATGTATTTATCTTTAACTGGGTGGCAAAATGGCTTATTGAAAGAATGTATCTCTTAACTGGGCGACAAAATGGCTTATTGAAAGAATGTATTTATCTCTAACTGGGTGACAAAATAGCTTATTGAAAGAATGTATTTATCTCTAACTGAGCGACAAAATGGCTTATTGAAAGAATGTGTCTGTATCCAGTTAGTATCGGCTCGTATCTTTAATTCGGACAGACCAGTATTATGATTTATCTTGGGTCGTTGTCTTCCTTGTGCATATATCGTGGTCGATACAAATGCCATGCATGGCTAGAGTTCTCTTATTATTGAGGCCAATAGCGTCTACGATTATTGATTTTGTTTAAAGTGGCGACTCTCCCATTCTTCCTGATGTCTGTGTTGTCCTTGGGATGGGCCAATTATTCTTCGCCTCATTAGACTTCATTACCATTTAATCACGTGACCGCGTCTGTCCGGCTTGAAGTGACTTCCTGCATCGATTGTTAAATGCGATCGATGCCACCGTCTTCACATATTTTGATTTTTTTTATCTCGTTACATCTTTCTTTCTTTTTTTCCTTTTTGATAAATATACAGTCTGCTTTTGCTTATCCAAGCGTTGTTTTTTTTTTTTTTGTCGCCTGAAGTCTAATGTTGGCCATATATAATCGGTAGAAGCTTTGCAACTGATACAGTTGCTCGCTTTCTTCAAGTTAATCGCAGTCGTAATGATGCTTCTGGCAAGCTACACGCCAATGCCATTTCGAATACCCTGAAATCGAATCTTATGCTGCCAGTTTCTTTCAGTTACTGCATTTTTGGCGCCCGAAGTTCAATGTTGATCATATATAATCGGTAGAAGCTCTCCAACTGCTACAGTTGCTTGCTTTCTTCAAGTTAATCGCAGTCGTAATGACTCTTCTGGCAAACTACACGCAAATGCCATTTCGAATACCCTGAAATCGAATCTTATGCTGCCCGTTTCTTTCTGTTACTGCATTTTTGGCGCCCGAAGTTCAATATTGGCCATGTGTAATCGGCAGAAGCTTTGCAACTGCTACAGTTGCTCGCTTTCGTCAAGTTAATCACAGTCGTAATGACCCTTCTGGCAAGGTTTTACTGGCGAGGCTGCATTCAAATGCCATTTCCCAAAGGAAAGTAAATCTCTGGCCGTAAATGTTTGTGTCTGGTCTTATTTGAAATTCTCATCAGCAATTATTGTATGAAGAGAAAAAGGGAACCCAAAAAAAAAGTTCAAAAAAAGAAGATTAAAAAGGGGGAAGTCAGTATTTCTGAAACACTGACTGGCATAAAAAAGAGGAACAAATGCCAGGCCAGGGAACACGCACCCCCGCACTTAGTCAAATTTGAAGAAGAAAAAAAAATGATTCAGGGTGTGGGGAGTTTGAAGAAGGAAGCCAATCGTGTTAACAAAGGAAATTAATATGGTGGAAAAATGGTGTAATTTTAAGACAAGAGAGGCGGGGCGGGGAAGGTTTGATTGGTTCTTGATTGTGTGATGTGCCACGGTGGAAAAAAAAAGGGAGAAAGATGTTGGCTGTCCATTTTCTTTCGTAATAATTGGCGGAAGGGCCGAGGTCTATGTAAACTCGGTGTGGATACGGACCCTAACAGGGTATGTGACGGTGGCACATGATTTCTTATCGAATTGATAATGGTTTAGATGTCAAAAGCATGAATAAAGATTAAAAAAAAAACGACGAGTACATAAAAATGCCAAATCTGTCCTTTATTGGCGTCAGTTTAAGGAAACTTAAATGACAGCTAACCTCACTTTACCAATTAAAAAACCCTTACCCAACCAAGAGGCATTACTCTCAGTCAACTAAAAGTACAAGTTTGTTTGGTTCCTCCACCCCACCCCACCCCATCCCCATCCCACCCCTTCGTCATCGCTCTCCATACATAAGTTGCCCCTGGTGTAGCAGGAAAATTTATTCTGGCCCGTGACTGTGTGTGTGTGTACTTGTGCGTGCTTGTAACGTTTTAGGTGGCGGGGGCGTGTTCTCGCTTCACTACCCCTTCCTGGGTTGGCAAACCAACCATAAAGATGTGTCAAGCCAGGAGGAAGAGCGTTTTAAAGGTTGCACGGCGCAGCAAAACACCAAAGCCAATTTCGACGCTTTTTCCCCTGCAGATTGGAAGTTCGGCTAGGATTTGAGGAGGCTTAAAGAAACGAATGCCTTTCGAGTTTTGGGGAAGAGTTCTCCCATGTTCTGAACAGGTTCTAGTGACAATCTACACTGTAACTACCCTGTTATAGTCTGATTCTCATTCACACAACCCCCCCCCCCCCTCCCCCCAATCGGATTTCAGGCGAGGTGGTATTGGGTGCATTGCTTAACGTACATGTATGTCGTTACTGTATAAACCAGGCAGGGATTTCGTAGAAGCATAATGTAAAAAATGTAAATGATGTCTATTTTAGTAAAAATTTCGCGCGTGGTAAGTAATTTTATCAGTTGGTCGTTTGTAAAATGGAATTACAGATTTGCATGTAAAAATCACGTTGTTGTCCACAGGTATTTTATCCTGATACGGTTTAGAACAGTAATGTATCTTCGTGTTAGTTGTCTAATGCGGAGTATATTGAGAGGCGAGACTTTTTGCCACATTTAGTGCTCTCGGGGTGGCGACACAATTTACAAGATTCCCGGAACTACTGTTAAACGCACTACTGCTAAACACCCTCAGTAGGAAGAGATAGTCTAACTCGTGTCACTGATACTGACTTTGTGCCACATCTAGTGCTCTGAGGTGGCAATAGAATTTACAAGGCTTCTAGAACTACTTTTAAACTCACTACTGCCAAACATCGTCAGTAAGGAAGGGGTATATAGGCTAACTCATATCACTGATGAATTCTTTATGCCACAGTTAGTGCTCTGTGGTGGCAACAGAATTTAAAAGACTTCTAGAACGACTTTTGTGCTCACTACTGCTAAACATCCTTAGTACGAAGGGATAGGCTAACACGTCACTGATGCTGACTTTGTGCCGCAGTTCGTGATCTTGGGGTAGCAACAGGATTTACAAGATTTCCAGAACCACTTTTAAAACTGACTACTGCCAAACACCCTCAATAGGAAATGATAGAGTAGCTCATGTCACTGATATCGAATTTGCGCCACTTGCTGCTTCTAAAGTGGCAGCAGAATTTACGAGGCTTCTAAAACTACTTTTAAACTACTTTTACTACTGTTAAACATTCTCAGCAGGAAGAGATTTCTACAAGATTTCTAAAACTACATTAACAAAACTCAATACTGCCAAAAAAAACACATCAGTAAGAAGAGATAGGCTTAAACTCATGTCATTGATACCGACTTTGTGCCACAGTTAGTGCTCTGGGGTGGCAACAGAATTTACAAGATTTCTATAGAGTCCGCGCCCTATCTTGAGTTCTCCGCAGAACGAACACAGATAATCGATTGTACGTTTTCAGTAGCAGAGTGCCTTGTTGATATCCAAGATGGTTACAAAAACAATGGCGGCTATCGAATCGATTAAAGCCACCCCATCCAGGAAGAAGTAGCCGCTCGCAAAACACTTGCAGGACTCAAGATACACCGCGCTCACAATAGTGCTACTTTTAAACATCCTCAGTTGAGAGTCATAGGCTAACGCTTATCACTGATGAAGATTTTGTGCTATAGTTAGTGCTCTGGGGGGTGGCAACAAAATTTACAAGATTTATAGAACTACTTTAACAAAACTCAATACTGCCAAAAAAAAAAACATCAGTAGGAAGAGATAGGCTAACTCATGTCATTGATATCAACTTTGTGCCACAGTTAGTGCTTTCGGGATGGCAACAGAATTTGCAAGGTTCCTAAAACTACTTTTAAAAAACTCACTGCCGCCAAAAAAACCATCAGTAGGAAGAGACGGTTAATGCCTACTTTGTGCCGCAGTTAGTGCTCTGGGGTGGCTTTAATCGATGGCCGCCATTGTTTTCGTAACAATCTTGAATATCAACAAGGCGCACTGCTACTGAAAACGTACAATCGATTATCTGTGTTCGTTCTGCGGAGAACTCGGGATAGGCCGCGGACACTATAGAAATCTTGTAAATTCTGTTGCCACCCCATCCAGGAAGACGTAGCCGCTCGCAAAATACTTGCAGAACGAACACAGATAATCGATTGTACGTTTTCAGTAGCAGAGTGCCTTGTTGGTATCCAAGATGGTTACAAAAACAATGGCGGCCATCGATTAAAGCCATCCCATCCAGGAAGAAGTAGCCGCTCGCAAAACACTTGCAGGACTCAAGATACACCGCGCACACAATAGTGCTACTTTTAAACATCCTCAGTTGAGAGTCGTAGGGTAATCTTATAGTGCACTTGTGGCACGTTACCAACCTAACAACTCCCGTTTAAAAAGTACTTGGCGGCTACGTCACACTCTTAACGTTGGGTGGATTGGCAATAAAACCAATTGGGCGTTTCCTGGCAGCCCGTCTTCAGTTTTGGGACTTTGCTGGAGGGTATATCTCAAAATGGCGGCCAAGTTCTGGCAGGCAGTTGTGGCTGTCAATACGCTGCCTGTAGGCCATCACCACTCACTTGGAGTTCGAAGAGAGGGGCGTTTCTTCGCTTCTTCTTTGACTGGTACAGGAAACGTCAGCAAAGTCTGTGATTGGCCCGAATTCCCGGGGCGTCGGGGCTTCTAATGAGCGTTGACCTGCGAAAAGAACGCTTGACCAAGAGAAGAAGCTGCTGACCACAGGATTTGCTGAGGTTTTGCAGCCCCTCTCTTTTACCGTAACTTGAGAACGCTCGAGGTCGAAGAATGAATGAAGAGGAGTGAAAGAAAGAGACTTGAAGGAATGAAACGGTGAGAAAGTGTCCGTGCCCCGTGAGCGTAACCCTCGTGAACTTCTCTGAATTGTCAGTTGATTCTGGGCGGATTGGCAGACAGTCGTGTCCAACACATCCTAATAGGGGTGTGAGCGTGCGTGTGTAAAAATGTGGAAAATTTGACATGCGTAAACAATAATGTGATAAATTGTGCAAAATTTATGAAATGCGTGTAAAAAAAAAAGTGTGAAAAAATAAACAAATACGATAACTTCGTCTCTTCCTTTGCCGGTAAACATATGGTCTGTAATCCGCCTCTTTATTTGGTAGCGGGTTTCCTGTCTGTGTCTTAGCGAGTCAGTGGCGCTATGCGTGCTGGAGCCGATGGCCTTGGGTTGCCCTACTCCACCGGTATGCATCAGTCAGTCTGAGGAGTGGCGTTGTGGCCTTATGGTAGGTGAGACGGGCTCGAAGCTGCAAACTTCTTCAAGCTGCAAAAAAAAAGTGGGGTTGCAGTCTAAGACTTGAAAATTTTAAGTCGAAAGGGGAAAATGCGGTAAAATTAAGACTTCACGTGTAAAAAATGTGAGAATTAGCAGCATCGGCGAAAATTATGTGCTTCCCTTGTCATAGTGGCAATCGGCGGTAGTGACGTAGCAAGGCTGCGTACGTCCCTTGTCAAAAAAATGCATAATTAAATTTTTTGTGTATATTATTAACACCTGTTGCTTAAATAAATACGGATGCAAACGTATCTTACCTTTTGCCGTTTGGACTTCTATGTCAGAATGCCTGAGCGGGGAATTGAACCGACGACCTTTGAGACCAAAGGCGTAAGTCCTACCGCTGAGTCATGCTGACGTGGCCATTTTTATTGTAATTAAAGGAAACGTCCACAGACAGCATTTAGCACGCACACATATACACAAAACTTTTATCCAGCCGTGGCTTTCCATCCTGTTTAACCGGTTACTTACGTTGCGACTAGGCAATATCCTACTATTCTTCCAGCACATCGCTTTGCGCAACAACCCAGCGCCTCAATGATGGTCCCCCCCCCCCCCCAAAAAAAAAAAATGCTTGCTTGGCCGATGAAAGTATAATACCTACTGACGCCATCTTGGAAACTTCTAACTGCTTTAATTTGGAATTCCACTGGAATTCCTAACCTGGATTGGTTATAAGCTCGTCTACTGAGAAGATATTAAGCTGTGTAGAAACGTTGATGTAGAGAATTTTCTGCATCTTTACCTGTGTCGAAACATCGATGTACGTATATGATCAATAATATGATAATAATAATAATGAAATTTGTTGCAAGAGCAACAGGTCTCGCAAGGATCACGGGGATCGGTGACTACTAGCCTAAAAAGGGACAGCATTTAAGTCGCGATGGGGACGGGATGGCACTAAAACAACCAATGGTTTGAACGTTGAAAGTAATGCTGTTGTAATAAAGTAGGAAAACGTTTGTGTACACACAAATAAAGGTTTAAAAAATAGCATGGCTAAGGGAAGGTGGGATCGGGTCTCGACTGCCTTACCACCAAGGTGAGACCTGCCAGGGACACAAAGGTTGGCGATGACATTGCCAAAAGAGGGTTGGGGGAATGTGGGAAGGCTGTTTGTCGCCTAACACTGATTGAATAAAGAATGTAAAAAAGGATGTGAAACGTGTACGTAAGTAGAGATGGTTGCAATGAATAGGCACTCCCAAGTGGATTTTGTAGTTGCAAAGAATTAAATTGAAAAGACTAAAAGCACTAAATTCAGGCCTTTTTAGAAAACGGCTCAAGTGGCTGGTGTGTGATATCCGCCTAAATAAGTTTACGGATAAGTGCCGAAATCGTCTGCTCTGGCAGCGAATTCCAAGCAGGTGTGATATCCGCCTAAATAAGTTTACGGATAAGTGCCAAAATCGTCTGCTCTGGGAGTGAATTCCAAGCAGGGGCCGACCACCCTTACGGCAATCACGTCTCGTAATAGGCATGATAGGTTTGTAGGGATGCCCACGGGGCTCAGTTCCTGGAATTAGCTCAGAAAGAGTTAGCTCAATGGGCAGAAATCCCCGAAGAATTTTAAAAGTCAAAATACGACCAGCCGCCTTAAAGTCGACGGAGTGTCGATGGATGGGTTCAAGTCGATGGTCGATGTCTTTGGAGAAGGTATGGGGACCATACTGGGCTTGCGTAATCTAATAATGGCCGACTGGTACCCAAGCTGGCCGATTTGATTGAACCCAAATGCGTATTCACAGTTGCTCCGCAGCGAAATAGTGAATTTTGCTTCACGCATCTGTGAACTTCGCGCTTGATAATAATTTTGCAATTTTCACCAGTAAGGCTTTTTGTCCGCAAACAGCATCTGGTGAAAGTCAGTAGTGACGGATTCGGCCCCCCCCCCCCCCCCCCCCGGTCATTAAGGGAGGATTCAAGCTTTGGAATTATTTGTGCTGTATCTTGGATGGTCAGTCGTGCTAAGCCGCGCCCTTTGACCTAAACTTCTTCCCCGCCCTTCCCCTGACCCTTGGACGATGAGTGTGGTTGCCATTCGAGTGAGGTAGTCTCCTCCTCACCCCCACCGTCAGTGGGATTGGAAGTGGACACACGGAGACTATCGGATGAGCACAGCGGGGAAATCTCAGGTATCCCTTGGGGAGATTGGCATCACTAGTGGTGGTGGTCGAACAGAATTGAAGGTAGTTGTGGGGGGCGGGGGGAGTCGGGAGATTCGAGCCTGGGATTAAAGATGGGGGCGTTGGACGTGGGCCTAGATTTTCTTTTCACTTAGCGTTCCCGTCCTCCATTGCGAATTCCAGCTGCCCTTCTTCTCTCCACCCACCACTTCTTTTCTCCTCTGTGCTTTTTTTTTTTCTTTCATCTTACTCGACCCTCCATAAGCTGCCGAAAATCTCATAAGGGCTTGCCCAGCGCTTCTTGTGTTTCGTTCCTCGTTCTTGGTCTTGATGGCGACCAGAATACTTGATGGTCTGGTTTCCCCTCCCCCTCCTTTTTGGTCTGGTTCTCCCTTTCCCTTCCTTTGGTCTCCCTCTCCTGTCCCATGTCTATTTTTAGTACGCTTTTTTGTGTAGTGCCATAGTACAACTGTGGTGTGGTGTCCTTTTTGTTGCTCTGTATGGAGAAGATGGTGAGCCTGATGATGTTTTTGAGTGAAAATCCTTAGAAAGTCGGAAATGGTTAGGCCACTAAAAATTAATCAAGTGGTTCTCAGCACCACACGCACGGGTTTTTTTTCTTAGCGCATGAAACGTTTTTTTACGTTGTTTTGTACGAAAAAAAGTACCAAATCTCACATCAGCACTTTCACCAAACATTACCTGGTGCCGATTACCACTTCACCTCTTTGCTCCGTACACATGATCGCCTAGAAACGATCCGTTCAGAGGCATGTCACAACTAAAAACTTGGATCTAAAGAATGACTTTTTATCAGACGTGCAACTTTTTCACGAATAGTCAAAAGTCACGAAAAGCTGAAAAGCTGAAAAGTCACGAATAAAATGTAAAAAAAAAAAAAAAACACTTCCCGCTCGCATCAATTTTTTTTAGTGC
>JAHWFP010063707.1:0-12581 GCA_023313725.1 Lithobius niger
TGAGAATTGTACCAAGTTCCGTACCAAATTCCAAAGCGAAAAGCCTAGTTAGTCTTCAACTCAATTTTTGTGCGCGTCCAAGCTTTCCACAACCTGACCCGAATTACGAATCAAAATGGATCCGCCCTGTCCTGTTCGACCTAACATACAGCGAGGGTATGGTTCCGAAAGGGGTGACTCGACCGTCAGCAGGACTGCTCGTATATCTCAAGTAGCCTTACATCAAGCCAGTATGAAATACTCAAGAAGTTCCAGACGAGACGATTCTTGCAGAGTACTTCCCATGGGTGAGTGCGCCGGTGATGGACTTCAGGCAGGACACGATCCATTGGGATTAACTGGTTCCTGTGCCCCTTACTGGTGCCAAGCAGAACGGGATACGGACTCCGGTTTTAGTGGCGCACCACTGGGAAACAGCACCACTAATACTGGTTGGGGAAGTACCGACGGCTCCAGATTTCAAAGCTGGATGTACCAAAACGTATCTTTTCCGGACTTGGCATCGACCAGTGCTGGTGGTTATGGCGACAACGAAAACGCCGAAGGAGCTGCATACAACAGCAAAGTTAGTCCAAGATTACACCTCCCTGCTGGCGGTACCACCTCGTCCAAATCGGTAAAGGGTAAGCCTCAGATGCGAGTGGTACAACGCGGGATGGAGGATGAGGACCGGTACGGTGACGATGAAGAAGAAGATTTTACTCCTGCGACGATTGATGTAAAAAAGAACGTTATCCCAGCTCCAATTAGCGGGAAGAAATCGTCAGAGAAAACGTCGAATAAAATCGCAGCTTGTAAAAAGGAGAAAGGGCAGAAACAAAGCCTCCATCGCCTTCAAATGTTGGTGCAAGAAAAAGCATGCCGAGATTATGAAGATACGATTTCAGTCGTGGTTTCCAAAACAAATTTCAATGTCAGCAGGTAAGAAGGTGCTATTGTATGAAGGTGCTATTGTAAGAAGGTGTTGTTGTAAAAAGGTGTAATTGTAAAAAGGTGTAATTCTAAGAAGAATCATTGCTATTCCTAGGTAAGAATTTAGATGAAATTGTAACTGATCGTACGTTTCTCTAGTCTTAAATAGGACGGAAAACCAAATGGGCTCGATAAGTGTTAAATAAATACGGATGCAAATCTGTCTATGTTGCCTTTTGGACTTAAATGTCAGAATGCCTCAGCGGGAAATTAAACCCAGGACCTTCGAAAACAAATGCCGAGGTCCTACCGCTGAGCCATATTGACACGGCGTAACTAAAACGTCCATAGACAGCATTTAATACCCACACATTTGGCTTTCGATCCTGTTCAATCCGTTATTTCACGGTTTTATTGTATGGTGTGTGGTGTGGTATGTGCGCAAGCGTCCCTCCAGTGGCGATTGGACAAGTTCATGTTTATATGTATATGTGTGCATGTTATATGCTGCCATATGCGTTTCCTTTTGGCCGTGTCAGTATGGCTCAGCGGGGGGGGGGGGGGGGACCTCGGCATTTGATTTCAAAGGTAGTGGCTCAGTTTCCCACTCAGACAGTCTGACATTGTCCAAAAGGTTTGCATCTGCATTTATTTAAAGGTGCACGGGTAGCTGGGAGCACTGGGGCGTCAGATTCGATAGGTGTCTTGGTCGCAGCTGTACATCTCTGGCGTCTTACAGATCCGGGTTCGATCATCGTGAAGGGAAGTGTTTCCCACCCATTGCATGATGGTTTCCTCGGGTACTCCGGTTTCCTCCCTCATGCGGCAATAAAACAACTATCCTTATTGTGATTTCTTCCACTTAACATCTGCTGCATCGGCCTTAAAAAAGTTCTAAGCCGACAACTTCTATTCTAACTTCTGTTCTATTCGATAGTGACGTATTTTAGCAGAGGTGGTGGTGATGTAAGTCCACCTCCATCGGGGAACTGGGTAGATACTGGTGTAGCGTTTGGCTCGTGAGAGTCCCGTCCCGATGGCACTGACACATACGAGGTTTTTGACTTTCACAGGGTACCCTCGCACAACGCTGTCCACGCATCATCACCACCCCTCTGATGGAATGGAAACATAGACTTCCGTGTAGTTGAACCAGTTTAATGGCTAGGTCACGCAACTTTAAATGCAATTATTCATACAAATATATCCACCATTTAGGAAACAGGTTTATAACTTCTGAAGACAAGGTTGACTATACAAGTCAGTTGATCACTAAGAGCACAGTTTTAAAGTCTCAGGATGAAAGTATACAATGACCACAGTACAGCAATTCGCCACACTATATCACTTAGCCTAGCTTGGGGTTGAAACGATGTCGGTTTCCACTGAAAAACGAACGTAGAATGTCGCATCACCCTTTTTGCCCAGAATTTCTCGAGTATGGATGGTTCACGTTCATTGGATAAAGCAAATCTCACAAGATCTCTTGCCAAAGCTCTCCGCCAATCACGCCGTTTGTTTACAAACCAAAGTTACACTCATTCCTGCAATCAACGGTTAGAACACAAGATTTGCAACAACCTTAATGCAAAGTCGAATTCCAACGAAAATTTTTGTTTTTTTCCCGCAGAACGACCACCCTGCGTACCTTCTGCTTCAGTAATTATACAGATCTAAGCTTTTCTGAATGGTGGCTGACAAACAAACCAGAGATCTACATAGCATAATTGTAGACGGCCGTGTCAGTATGGCTGAGCGGTAGGATTTTGGTGTTTGGTCTTAAAGGTCGTGGGTTCAATTCCCGCTCAGGCGGTCTGACATTTAAGTACAAAACGAAACGTAAATAGGTTTTGCATCTGTATTCATTTAACTCGTCGTGTAGCATGATTTCTAAGTACTTAAAAAATGTGAATGATTTCAAACTTTCACTTGATATCTGCATGTTCTGTTATTGTTAATTGTTTGTTTGAGGTTTAAAACACCAGCCCAGAGTTTTATTTTAACTTCACTTACGAAATGACAACTTACCTATATTCCGTTTCTTGTTCCAGACTGTCTTTAACCAAGTACAGCGACTACTTCAAGGCCATCAGAAATATTTCCAATGTGGATTGCATCAAATTGGATTTGGACATCGGAGTTGGCGCCTTTGGAGTAGTGCACGAGTGGTTGATGGGGACAAGCGGAGTCTCCCTCGATGCTACCAATGTGGGTGAAGTGTATGATGCCGCTCGCAAGTTGGGAATTACAAGTAGGCATACTTAGCCTGGTTAAAACGTGAAATATTAGGCTTAGTGTTTCTAAAAAAAAACGAGGTATTTTTTTAACGGGATCACTCAAGAACATGCTTTTTTTCCGCCAATTTTTACCCTTCTGCCCATGCCACCTTTTGCGCTCACCTACTTAAGCACTGCAACCCCACTTAGTCACGTTCAAGGAAAAATCCAGAATTGTTTAATAACTCTGGGTTTATTCCAGAGTCATGCGGTTATTCCTTTTGGAGATGTTAGTCAATGGTTCAAGGATGCTCTAGGTTAGGCTGCAGCAGAGTGGCATACTGCCAAAAGTGTTGTTGCTGGTAGAGACTAGATCCCAAAGAGGAGCGTAAAGGCGCTGCAGGACTGTTTTACATGCAGAACAGCTTCTAGCTCTCACCACAAGTGGAGTAAGTGGAGTATTTCCTACAGTATTTCCTGGTATCCCTTGATTCCCCTCTGCTAATAGTCACCCTTGGTGGCAGCAAGGCTTGAGCCAGATTGATCACATATCTTCAAGTTCCTAACCGTACATGAAAGTACATAGCATTACTGAAATGCAATCTTAATGATAAGGATCCATAGTTTGAGTGTATCTGGGTCAACTAAGTACCCAGACAACTAGGCTTATTGTTCGCGCAGCGTATCTTGAGTCCTGAAGGTATTTTATGATCGGCTACATCTTCCTGGAGGGAGCGGCTTTAATCGACGGCCGCCATTGTTTTTGTAACCACCTGGGATATCAACAAGGTGCTCTGCTATCGAAAACTACAATCGATTATCTGTATTCGTTATGGGGCGAACTCAAGATAAGCCGCGGACACTATAGGGCACAAGATCAAAAATAATGGTAAACACGAAGAAAACGTATAATTAAATATTTAAACGTTCTGAATGTTAGGTTGGGAAAGGATGAAATTAAAGCTTAAATTATGGCATATCCCAATTCCGCATTCCGGATGAGCTGTCTCGTATATCCATTCCACTTAACTCCTTGAATACTGGCTGGTTCAAACAGAAGACTTTAGTTTTTAGAGCCCACTCGCTTTCTTGTCACCTGAGCACATGTTAACATTCGTTTAGAAAATCTTACGCAAATGCTAATTCATTTAAAATGTAAATGTGTGACGTCACATCCGGAAGTATATTCCCTCCCACCACAAGTGACGGTTCGTGAATGAGAAGCGAGCAGCACAATCAAGAGTTTAAAGAAACTAATCACATGCTGCACAATTGATGACGTTTTGGAGATAAACAACACCCCCGTTATTAAATGCGTTCGTTGGTAATCAAGCTTGGTTATTTTATAGATTAAGAAACATGCCAGAGAAATGCATAGTCAAAGGCACTGAAACCAATTAAAAGTTAAAAGTTTTATCAACCTGATCTGGTCTGACCCCCCCCCCCCCCCCCA
The DNA here is from genome assembly GCA_023313725.1 of Lithobius niger. Taxonomy (NCBI): domain Eukaryota; kingdom Metazoa; phylum Arthropoda; class Chilopoda; order Lithobiomorpha; family Lithobiidae; genus Lithobius; species Lithobius niger. The sequence continues at coordinate 4,582 of JAHWFP010063707.1, forward strand.
AAAAAAGCGTGCCGGGCGTGTAAAAAATAGCGGGGACACTCCACCAACACCCGAGGGGGCGGGGGGAACATATTGTGATAGGGCGCGGGGGGGGTTGTTTTTTTTTGGGAAATTTTTTTTTTGGGGGGGGGGGGGGGGGGCTTGTCCCTCATTTTTATTTTTATCATTTTTGGACCCTTTCTTGGGCTTCCTAGCTTTCTTTTTTACCCTTTTCAGGGCTTTAGGCCCTTTCTTCTCGTTGCGACCAGCATTTCTCATTGCAGGAAAGCAAAATAATGGCATGTTTTCTCTTCAAAAAGGGTAAAAAAGGGCATTTTGTGCAAAAAGGGCAAGGGCGGTGCTCCCCCCCCCCCCCCCCCACACACACTCCCTCCCCTGCTCACCCTGCGCACGCCACTGGTTCCAACAACAATTTCTTTTCTTTTGAAAAAAAAAAGTAAAACTGTAGGGATTGATTTTGTAGATGTAAAAATCCAATTTAAATTCTGATAAAAATTAAAACTGCAACATTTTTTGTGGAAAAAGACTGCTCTCCTTTGGTAAGGGATCGATATCACACGTAAAACATTTACTTAAAAAATGTATACGTTTACAGAATTTTACTTTTACTTGTGGCATGGACTTACAGATATCTAATTTCAGACCCTGTCAGGCACAACATTCATGGACCCTTGCTGATGGCAGTACACAAGCCAAACAAATTGCACATTTTCCACCACTTTCGTATGTTGAGGTCGTCGTTTCAGGGGACAGCACAAGGCTGCTTGTATCGCTGATAAATTTCCCTTTTTAAGAACACGTTCATAACCACAAATGGTTTCTGCAATGGAAATAGCCTATGCTGTATTCCCTCTGTTGGCCGCTAATTTTTTATTTTGTGCTGGTTTCTATTTTGTGCCGGGGTTTAACCTTCTCTGAAAAATAACCGGGCGTCTGGTCTTGTTTTAACCCGGGACGTTGCACTCTGTTTTAGTTTTAAAAGCGGTGATCGACACAGCTGAAGAAAAAGTTTGCTAAGATATAAAACATTGTTGTTTAAAGTACCATTAACTATAGTAGACTTTCGATGAATATTGATATTTTCTGTAGAACACAAAAACGAAATTGTCTGATGCTCAGGTTTAACTGAACCGAAGTGCAAATAGGAAAGGAAAACAAATAAGCTTTCCTGTAATGTTTCAGATACCAGAATAATGTTTAATCCCCGCGAAACCTTACTGTGTATTTACTGCCAGCCTTCACAAATCACCGGGTCAGATAGGATAGCGAAAAAATAAAGACAGCAGTACAAAATGGAGTACTGACATGTACAATTTTATCTCTGCACTCTGAAGGCATGTTTGCGCAACGATTTGCCGTAGCGTTCTCGCAGCTAGAATTTAATCACAATGGAAATGATGTTGTTGCCATAGCAAGAATGCTACCCGAATTGGCTAAATCCGATATAATATATAATAATAATATATTAGCTTTATTACCAAAAACAAATGATAAAAGGAAACTGGAAGCCCCAACTTATTTTAAACAAGATTTAAATTTTTAGGCCCACTGAGGCTGTGTCGTCGCAAATGTTAGTGATAAAGTACAGGTACAAGGTCAAATAAGATCAAAAACACTTTAAAACATGGAAAGATAAACTTTTCTGATATTTCGTTTGAACTGATGAAGCCTAGGCGACATCACCAAATCTGATGCCAAAGAATTCCATGGCTGTATGTACTACACAGTTTTGGAAGAACGTTGTACAGTCCCAATTCATTTTTGCAAGGGTAAGTTTAAATGGGTGTCCTCTGATATATTTTGTTCTCGGAGACAGAAAAAGCTTTTTGGGTCTGCATTGACTGGACAGTTAAAATGGATAAAATGCATAGATCTGCGCGTAATCGTCTTAGTTCCAAAGACCCTAACCCCAAGCGTTTTAACCGCTGGTTGTATGAAAAATTATAGGAACCAGGTAGAAATTTAGTAAACGTTCTTTGGACCGATTCAACTGCTTTAATGTATTTCACTAAGTACGGAGACCAGACCTGACTGGCATATCAACAATAGGTCGGACATGAACATTAAACTGCCATTACCAAAGGTAACGACGTCTCCAGACACGACACAGCATCTAATCATATGACCAATCCGCTTAGCCTGAAAGGCAATCTGACAGCAATGCTTTGAAAAATTGAGATTAGCGGTTAAGTAAATCCCAAAATCCTTTATCTCGTGTGTGGACTCCTGTTCCCTATTGTCAAGAATATACGAAGCGGTTCTGTGTATATCGTTAGTGTGAATGCTTGCAATCTTGCAATCTGCCGCAATGACATAAAGAATACCTCCTGACGAAACAATTTTCCCAGTTGTTTCTGAACACGGATTATTGACTATCTTTGATATATTGGAATGCCATGCGATTTCAGCTGATTAATCCGCTCTTTCTTTCGTATTCCTTCCTTATTTCAGAATTAGCCATCCAGTGTCACGATTTCATCCACGAGTACCTGCAAAGTGCCAGGAACGATCCACTTCCGTTATACGAGCACGTGCGACTCATAGGCGACGATGACCTCTTCCGGGAAGTGCACGAGCAAGTGACGAGAAAGGCGCACGCCATCTTCCGAGCACCGTACTTTTTGGGGTACACTGTCCACCAAGTCTGTTTGCTCCTATCTGACGATTTCATCTGCATACCAAGGTGGGTTCCACTTAGAATTAAATGGCTAACAAACAGAGATGCACCCACAATGGGGTGTCGGACGACGTCTAAATGGAAAATCGTCTAATGGGGGGTAAAGAAATTAAATATTTTATTCAGATGTGTCCCGAAATCCTTCAAATTTACCGGTACCTGATGAATTTCGACAACAAAACTATGCAGAAAAAATAACACAAAATGAATTACAGCACACTGATGTTTAAAATGACAGTGTAAAAGAAACATTGATCTAAATTGTATAAATAAATTAATTTGCAGTGTTTGTCTAAGAAGGAAATTGGAAAATTAACTAACGGAATATCGTATAATGGATAATTGTGCATTGCGTAATCGTCCAACTGATAATATCTCAATAACTAATTTGTGACTTACTGAAATTAGCTGTAAATATTGGTATTTAACGAAGAAAACAAAAACGATCCAACATTGTGAACAACTGAGAATGACAAGTGAGCAGCAATTATGACGAACATATTCACGTGCCATCGTCGCTCACAATGTTAGCTATTCGTCATGTTTACTGTATTGTGTTTCTTCATTTGTTTTTTGTTTTTTAAATTTTGACGAGCCTTATGTCAGCCGAAGCAATTAATGCTTGTATGGTTGAACCGGCTCAATTTTGAACATTACCAGATTTTTTTTTAGAGAAGAAGAAATCCGGTAAAGGAAGGTGCCAGCCCGGGGATTCGATCCGGAAAACCTCCGATCATCGTCGGGGCCGAAAGATTGCCTAGAATTAGCCAGAATACATCCCATTTAAGTATGATTAGTTGCGGTTTCACATGGTATATATATAGCCGCGGCGAGCGCGGTAGTACGAGCAAGAGTAGCACGTAAGAAATTTTCTATTGTACGAATTTCTTGTTAAAAGACTATTTTACAGGATACCATTACACGTACTGTATACGTTCTTGCTAGTATACGATTTTCCAGTTAGACGATTTAATCCCTGACTCTACTGCAATGATCCTCAGGAACGAGGTGTTCGCCAAACTTTATACATAACAATGACGTAATTTTGGCGCTTTCGTTACCACGCACACGACATGGCCATTTAAGAATTCGTACTCACCTGTAAACTTAAAATTCGAGGTTTTTCCTGAATTTTTCCGGGATTTATCAATGAAATACAAGGACCACAACACCGAACGCTGATGTACGACATAGAAAGCAGAACTGCAGTATTCTGTTCACTTCAGTAATTTTTCGATTTTTCCAACCGCTTGCTTGAAATTTCCTGGTTTGGAATTTTAATTTTTTTCTAATACAGTTCCAAGTTTTCAAGTACTCGTACGAATTCTACCAACGGTTATTTCAAAATCACGTTATATTAGATGTATGTATATTCAAGCAACTGGCCGCAGGGGAGCGCAGAGAGCAAAGGGCCGCAGACGGATGGAAAAAAATGAAAGGATTGAACGTCGGCGAGCAAAGCAAACTAATTTAACGGTAGTGGACACATTTGTCACAATCAAACCAAGGTGTAAAGAATTGTGCAGCACGTAATACTGCCGCTGCCACTGTATTTCTGTCAGGGGTGCTTCGACGACAAAATGTTGGGGAGGGGAGTGGAGGTAGAGCAGAAATTTCGGATCGGTCGGTTTTCCTACCATTAAATTTAAAGTTTTTTAAAAATAGTTTTGCCCTGTTCGGGCGCCATTGTCAAAGAATTGCTGCTAGTCCGGATAGATCAGGAGAAGAAAACACATTGCTGGTTCGATTGCTTGAACTCTTACAGCCAATGGAACCACGAATTTGAGTTAAATCAATGTACTTTCAGATGCGGTGACGTCACGAGCAAGAAACGAGGCCCAAACTGGCTCGGTGGCGCCGCTCAGCGGTGTTCCGTGACTGTTATTTATCTCATGTTTTAACTAAGTTTTCGGTGGTTTTAAAGCCGCCGCCTGTTGTGCTGGTGTCAATTATGAGCGTGGTAAGGTCAGGTGAGATACAGTCGGATGGCATCTCAGCCGAATTCAATTCCCTACTGAGGCATATCTTCCGGCTCACTGTTGTTTAGGGTGGGGGCGAACGAAACACACAAAAGAAATTGAGATACACACTTTGAAAGGATATGTTTTGACGTTTCGTTCAAAGAATGAATTCAATGGTCCGATAGTGACTTACACTTGGACTTACGCAGCTCGGACTCGGATTTAAGCTGCGTGATAGACGCAGCTGATGTTCGCGTAGACGTGACATGTACGAATTTACTAAAAAAAAAAAAGGGGGGGGGGGGGGGAAAAGCGAAAAATACGCCTGGGTTCCAGTTTAATAACTGACATCTTTCGAATGTTTGCCCGATAATTACTTTACATGGCAACCAGCACACAGTTCTTGGACTGGCCCCATCTGTCCATTCACCGTTGACAGCTGGGCCCATCTTGTACTAAATACAGAAAGAGAGCCCCCTCGCTTGTCACGGATAAATTGCCTGCAGCTGTGACTAGAACAGACCAGAATCGTAGTTTTCGTTACACAAAATGTGTGATGTAATTTAAATTAGTTTACAAAATGATGATAGAAGGCTAGCCAGTCCAGGCCAAAACAATTAAAATCTTACCTAGCTTGTGTCCACTTTGCCGGAACGTAAACTATACAGAGAAACCAATTTTAATGTCCTGCACTTTAATTATTTTTAACTTCAAGTAAAATCGTGCCTCGGAGCCCCCCCCCCCCCCCCCCCCCGCCCTCCCCTCCCCTTGGGGGGGGGGGGCGGAGGATGATTGTAGTTCACAAAAAAATGACACTGCAAGCGGGCTGTGATTGGCTCTAACGTCAAAAATCTCCCTTTCCCCATTGGCTAAAAAATGACGAGGGGGATACTCTGGGAATCAAGGTTATTTAAAAAGAAAATTGCACACGTAACGGCTAATCTATTTTGACTGATATCGTTTGAAAACCTTTAGAGAATATGACTACAAAATCCAATTTGCGTTGTGTGGTTGTTAATAAGAGCAGTTCCAAATAAGAACATAAGAACAGTTCTAAAGTTGGTTGTAACAATCACTGTATGCATGATCGTTGTTGCGGGCTTGCCGCACTTGGTATTAAAACGGAGAAAATGGCAATTCAGCCACACTGAGAATAAAGAGTGGCGCCCTCCATTGAAAACGCTATTTACTTGAGTAAGAAGACCATACACCAGGGGTTCCAAGGGACAGGGGGACAGGGATGGGGGTATTCAGGATATACAACAATGGGAGAATGCGGGATGGGGACAGGGGATGTTGGGGAGCAAGGGTGTGGGGGTCAGGGGGCACCGCAGAGGGAGGAGGGAGGAACATGACCACACAATGAAGGTATTGTGGAAAGAAGGTTAGAGGGGATGGGGAGCAGTTGACGGTTGTTTTCGTTCCATGCTGCCAAGTAAAGTTTTTCGCTCGCGCATGCGGGAACCAGCAAGACAGGCGTATATTACGCCGGGGATACAGCTAGTAATAGTTTAATCTTGAATTATTATGATATTTGGGAAGATTCGACATTGTAACAGACGGCCCTGTTCCTTTGACGTATATTTCGCATGATAGGACTCGGCGGCGCTACTGCAGCGCTGAATTAAAACGTCAGAAAGCGGAAGCGACTTAGCCCACATCGAGGACTACTGAGATATGCTCGTTAGGGCGCCATCTTGGAGTGAAGCCTGCTTAGCTGCCTTTCATTCGGTTCAAACTTGCCACGTCTACTCGAGCCTCTCGTAGACAAAATGTTCATTTAGGATGTGAATTCAGTGCGGTGCCATTCTTTCGCCGTTTTCCCTTCCAGTACTCAGTGTGAACAACGTTGTAAGTCACTGCAGGTGTAGTTATAGTTGGGGGGAATAAAAAAAATGCTTTTTTTTTTTAAAGTTCGTATCGTAATAGTAAGGAAAAGTTGTACTTCGGCCTCCTAATCACCATCCCAGAAGGGAAGAAAGGTGTAAAAATTTTATTAGCGCTGCCCACCTGGGCCTAAAATTTAACATTATAAGCTAATGGGAAAATCGCAAATTTTGGGGGGAAAAATGTTTTTTGACTAGTTTAAAATACAACTTTTACCATTATCTTATTTGGTACTCTCAGAGATCACTTAAAGCAGTCAGAATCAAAAAATATATAAATTATTTGTCCATAAACTTCGTTTTAATATATGGGATAAAATCGGCAAAAAATAGTTTTTTCCCCTATTTTGGTGACTGATAATTCGCATTGTTTTCGAGAAGATAAATTGTTTCTGAGTTTGGCTTCTTTTAATGGTCTCTGAGAATACCAAATGGTAATTATCTAGATCAGGGGCACCACGCCAAATCACTTAATTTTTGTACTAACCGACGCTACTCTTCATCCTAACACCATTTCGTATCATAAAACCCGGGGGAAGAGGGTGTCAGGTTGTAAAAAAAAAATTCAAAAGACGGAAAATGCTAGTCACATACGTGTTAAAGCAGCGGCAGCGACAGCCATATTGTGAGGGAAGAAGGGTAGCCAGAAAACCCGATTTGCACCTCACTAAAATTTTACGGAAACGTAACCTAACCTAACCTACCTAACCTAACCTACCTAACCCAAACTGCTTAATCTAAGCCGACTGACAATAACAACAAAACCACACGAAACTGGCAATAACAAAACAACGAAAGAAAAATTTACGCAACGTTTGTTGTTGTGAAAATCTGGTTTTTCCGGCAACCCTGCTTCCCGAATCAAACACCTCACAGTATGGCTGCCACCGCCGTAGCTGTAGCGTGTCTGTAACTAGCATTTTACGTGTTTTAAATAATTTTTTGAGAAGTTTATAGACGTTTCCCCCGGATTTTGTGATGCGAAATGGTGTTAGGATGAAGAGTAGCGTTGGTTAATACAAAAATTGAGTGATTTGGCGTGGTGCCCCTAATCTAGATAATTACCTACCAAATGAAATAACGTAAAAAGCTGCATTTTAAACTAGTCAAAAAATGATTTTTGCAGAATTAACGAATTTTCCCATTGACTTATAATGTTACACTTTAGTTCCAGGTGGGCCCTCTAATTTAGTTTTTTTTTCTTTTGGGATAGTTTTTTTTTTTTTTGGCTTGGTATCAGAACAGAGAAACGTCCTCCATTGAAAATAAACATTTACTTCCATAACACAAATCAGCAGGGGTTCAAAGAGGGAGCAGAGATGGGGATATTCAGACCACACAATAGGGGAAAACCGGGGCCCACTACAGTGTTACGCTCAGGTATGCGGGAACCAGCTAGCCGGCGGGGGTACAGCTAGTTGTTTATACAGGGTGTAACAAAAGGTTGTGTCCATACTTGGGTGACTAATTCCTTGC
>JAHWFP010063716.1:0-15111 GCA_023313725.1 Lithobius niger
AAGCCTCAAGTCGATCAGAATGTTCGGCTTCGGTTTCAGCTGCCAACCACTTTTTTTTTGCTTTCTTTTAAAGCCTGAAGTCGATCAGAACGTTAGGCTTCGGTTTCAGCTGCCAACCACTTTTTTTTTTGTTTTCTTTTAAAGCCTTAAGTCGATCAGAACGTTCGGCTTCGGTTTCAGCTGCCAACCACTTTTTTGTTTGTTTTCTTTTAAAGCCTGAAATCGATCAGAACGTCCGACTTTTGTACCAGTTGCCAATCGGATTTGTTGGTTTTGTTTTAAAGCCTGAAGTCATTCAGAGCGTGTTGCTTCTGTTTCAGCAGCAACCGAATTCGTTGCCCTTCTTTCAGAACCTCAAATCGCTGCTCACGTTTAACTTCAGACTCCAAATCACGTCAAGTTCGTTGATGTTTGGCCGCGTTTGTCCCTGTCAAATTACGTTTTCGTTTGCGAGGCATGGTTGGAGTAGATGGAAATACTACGTGACAACTGGCCACGCCCTACGGTGAATAATACGTGACAACGCACACCGACCTTCATTAACTTTGGAGTAACCTAGTCCAAGAGATCAATGATCCAACTCACAGTAACGTAAGACTACAGAAACTAACTTCAGTAAAGCTACTAAAAACTAACTAACTAATTCTACTTTGGAGTAACCTAATACCAGAAATCAATCCAACTCTAACTAAAGACTAACTAAAATTAACTAATTCTACTTTGGAGTAATCTAATACCAGAAATCAATCCAACTCTTAACTAAAACTAACTTACTAAAGATACTAAGAACTAGCTAAATAACTAACTAACTAAAAACTAACTAAATAATTAACTAAGAAACTAAGAACTAACTAACTAAATAATTAACTAAACCAGTTTTGGAGTAACCTAATCCTCGAAATTAAACCAACTCACGGTAACGTACCACAACAAATACTAACTAAAGCCACTAAAGAACTAACTAATTAAATAAGTAACTAAACCACCTTTGAACTAATCTTCGAAATTAAACCAACTCACAGAAACTAACTACACAAAGGCAAACAATAAACACAACCTACTAAGACAGAGACGAAAATACCGAAGTAGTGATTTCAAAGATCCACCAAAAACAATTCCAACAATCAGCTGCAACAATTAACTGAAATAATTGTGCCACCCGTGAGCTGCACGCCCCGTAACTTGCAGTAGCTTAACTAATGCAAATAGCCCTAATTCAACGTAAGAAAGTCACGAAAGAGTTAACGAAAGAATTCACACTGGATACCAATAAAAACGAACAAACAAAATAATTAATTGAAACTACTATACCACATACCTGAGCAAAGACAAACAATAAAACCAATCCAATGAAGCCTCCACAACTGGCTTAATACAGAAAGATCCACAAAGCAACTCCAACAGTCTCGCCAACCGTGAGCTGCACGTGCCTCATTCTTACAACCATAATGGGCCATGCGTCGCCTACGTGGCGCAACAATTATGAACTATTCTCCCAGCAGGAAAATTTGAATGAATGAATGAATGAATGAATTTATTCGGGAGCCTCGGCCCACAGCCACATAACCCCCACACAAGTTTAAAGTAATCCAAATACAACAGAAAAAACACCATTACAGCCACAACTCACAGTTCACATGGTCTGCGCTCAACAACCAAGGGAAATACTGGAAAGACAGATGGCGGAAGAACCGGGGAACATGGAAACATCCTAAGTTACACTCGTGCACCCGTTTCCTTAACAAAGGCGACAACCGCTTGCAGCCTAGCCCTCACACCCTCAACCGGACGCAGCGAGAGAAGGGCCCCTAAGCCTGAGTCTGGACGGAGGAAGCCTCGCAAGGTCTGACGGAGGCTGTCTGTCACAGTGCACTACAGAAGAAAGTGCGCTGGCGTCTGTGGGTGACCACAGTCTGGACACGCAGGAGACATTAACCCTGTGACGGTGCGCAGTCAACAACACCCTGCTAGCCACGAGCGGCATATCATCAAGTGGCGATGACAAAGAGCAATACGGCTGCAGAGCAAACAGAGCCCGAACGGTGGCAGCCACTGTCCATTCCGCTTCCCACTGCAATACTGACCACGCACGAAGAGCCGATCGCTTAGACACTGAATGGGAAACGGGAACGACCGGATCTGCCACCAATCCGGCCGTCCCTCTAGCAAGACCATCTGCCTGCTCATTTCCAGAGCACCCCGCATGACCCTTCACCCACCGGAGACACACAACACCACGCTGGAGTGCAGCATGGACCTTCATGCCTATCTCCATAACGACTGGGTCCACAAACTCGAGCTGGTCGATTGCTCGCCGCAGAGCAGCAATAATATATATTATAAAGAAACAGCCAGTATCGTGCACAAAATTTACAACACTACGTTTCGAGAGGACAACCTCCCGTCTTCAGGTTAAAATAAACACTAAAATATTATAAAATTCATGGCAGTATTTGCCGAGTCACCAAGTCTAAAAAAACAAACCCTTCAGGCATGGTCAGGCCTAAAACTTAAAAAATTTTTAAAATTTTAAAAATATAAAACATACCAAATGAAACACCATGTTACATGATGGGCGCCCGGAAGTGGCACAACTCGAGCAACACTACACGAGCAACAACGACCTCTGCACACCGACAGCACAACTCTGGATCACTGCCAGCAAACTACAGGGCCACATCATCAGCATAGCAGACAATGTTGTTCGAAGCACCAATCTCTACTAAAATGTCATTGATCGCCACCGCAAACAACAGAGGACTCAGACAACTCCCTTGCGGGAGACCCCTGTCCGAGCATGCTACAGCCGACCAGAAGCCACCAACTCTAGTGGCAAACTGTCTCACCCCCAAAAGAGCACAGATTGTTCCAACAAGATTGGGACCTACACCCATTGCTTCTAGACTCCGCCGGACCCACAGGACATTAACAGTGTCGTAGGCAGCCTTTATGTCCAAAAACACAGCTACCACAGACATACCATGAGACCATGATTCATAAATGGCCGACAGCAGAAACATTACGGCATCTTGTGCATTCCGCCCTGACCTGTAGCCGAACTGTGTGGGCGCCAGGCAGCGGTGATACTCCAAGTGACATTCTAGCCGCTTTACCAACATCCTCTCATACACTTTCCGAAGATTGGAAAGTAGGGAAATCGGCCAGTAATTGACTACCAGAGACCGCGGAGACCCTGACTTATGCAATGGGACCACAACAGTAAATAACCAGGACTCAGGAATCTCTCCACCCTGAAAGATGGTGCGAAAAAGGGCACCACAGTCACTGACAGAGGTGGGGTCGAGACGACGCAGACTGCCATATGACACACCATCTATCCCGGGGGCACTGCCATCACGACACTTCACAACAGCCGATTTAAACTCAGACTCTAGAAGAGGACAATCAGACGGAGATCCATCCACAATCTCCATTACTGGAGGCGGGGGCAAGGAACCAGAAGGTAGGGCGTAAACGCTCGCGAAACGATCACGGAAGGTATCTGCCATCTCTTCACCCCTCAAAACAGCATTGGATTGGGAAGACCACCCGGATCATACACCCACGTTTGAGCCGGCAGCTTCGAGTTGCCAGACACAATGCGCCAGGCACAGGAGAGAGAAGCTGCCGAACACACTTTACCACACACACTCTGTCCGGGTACTGATCACGCTCTTTGCGAATGAGATAGGCCGATTCCTTAACCGTGCCACGATACACAAGCCATCACACGGGCACCTCTTCCAGCATCTGTAAGCCTGTCTACGGTCCCGAACAGCACGGGAACACACACTCGTCCACCAACTGACTGACTACTTCGGCTCCGATTACGGACAACCTCATTTGCATGTAGCCACACGTCCACGATTCCATTGGACGCACACGGCCTCGCCCGAGTACGAAACGGACCGTGCCGAACACCAGAGCCAGATTGGAGAACCACAGGAAAGTGGTCGCTACCACGCTGGTCATCCGAGACAACGCAACGAAATCGCCTGTCAATACCCGATGAACAAAGAAAAAAGTCTTAACACAGATTCCTGGACTGCATTCCGTTGCCACCGGGAGAACGTTGGGGCACCGTCGTGTATTATTCTTAAATCACTCCGATCTATTGCCGCACTAAGGCGCCATCCACTCGTATCCACACGGATGGAGCCCCAATTATGGTGATGGGCATTAAAATCCCCACACACCACAACTGGGCGAGGGAACTGCTGAAACCAAGCACTCCACTCACACGTCGAACGAGGCTGTTTGGCATGAACCACGACAACGGTCACCCATTTCGCCAGCATAAAAATCTTGACAGCACATGCCTCCAGCCCAGGAAATTCCACTGACATCAGGAATCGTACATATGGAACAGCCCAGTTAATGAAACACCCAACCCCATTCCCACCAGAAACAAACTCACACTGAAAGGCAGCAGACTCATTAAACGAAGTTAGGTTAGCCTCCTGAAATCCTAGGACCTGAACATGTTGCATAATCTCTTCAACATCCTGTTGCTTATTAAGTAAACCTCTAGCATTCCAGGAGGCAATAGAAATACGCTTAGACGCGAATGTCAAGAAAACGGGCGAGGTACAGAACGAGATCTAACCTAACCAACACCTTCCCCTCCCCCCTCCCCACCCCTCTCCTTTCTTCCACCATTGATTTGCCCAACATCATTGACCTTACAGCCTAACTCATTACTCAAGTCTGCCAACTGAAACCTCACACGCAACACCAACATCAACATCATCAATTACAAACGACTCAAAAAAAAAACATCACTGCCATCCCCTACATTTTGAAGCTGACCACACGATCCCTGGATACCTTCCTCACTACCCTCATGACATCCAATATCCATTGGAACAGTCACTTGAGAAACACTAACAACATCTCCAGCGGATTCGTCAACAACCAGATTCTGAGCAGAACTATCCGGATCGCTGGCAGCAATAGTACTCACCACACACGAAACCGCCGACTCTCGTTCATTAGAAACGACAGCTGATCGATTTCCCCTCTTGTACTTCCAACTGCAGAAACACTGGGAATTGAATCAGGAGCTGGAGCTAGCGTTGGAGCTCTTGGAGCGCGCAACTCAGACATAATGGATCCCGACTGCAAGATTATCGGCCCCACAGACGACCGTGGTTGCTGACTGGCACGATCCGCCGCGATCTGGGAACCTGAAAACTGGCACTGAGAGGAACATTCTCGTGCTGAACATCACCACTCACCCTCACACTATCCTGCTGAGGCAACACTACACTAGATGGAACCACACAATTCTTGACTCTGACAGCCTCTGATGCCACTTCTGCACGCTGGTCACTCAGGTGAACAAACAAGCGACGCGGGTCGCTATAGGTGGCGCAGGATGCACAGTACAGACTCGCGCAGACGCGCCGGAAATGCCCTTACATTCCACACCTAAGGCATTGTGGCGCACGATCTGCCACCACAATCAAAGAAGGCATGCATGCACCACACACACGTTGGGTACATCTTCAATGGTTCTGAACGGCTTAGGCTGGAATGTTACCAAACGAACGGTAGAATCACACACTTCTTCGCCTCTGACAGCAACCTGTTCATACGCATGGGTTTCAAGTGTGCCAAACTCATGAAAGGCAGCGGCTACATCAGATGGCGCCACACTATGCGGCAACCAGTGCAACTGCGCATGCACCGGTTGATCGTGGGGTCGTAGACTTCTACTGGGGAACCATCAATGGTCATCTTGGCCGCAAACAGTTTCTTTTTCACAGCAGGCGAGACAAGAGTAACTTCAGAGGCGTTTCCTGGACGAAGAGGACCAACTGCCTCGACTTCTCCCCTCCCTACAACGTCTTGCGCATGAAGAAACACCAAGGAAGGCAAGTACAGCTTGCCCTTCACCACAAGCAAGAGAATAAGGGACCTAGTCAAATCTGTAGAAAACAAGCCCCCACAATACATCTTTTTCAAGGCATGAAGTTGCCGACTGTCTCTATGCCTAGTTTCGGAATTAGTCTTCAGCGAAACACTTGGATTTAGGTTCATGACTGGGCGTTTCTTCCCCTTAACTGCTGCTAAAAACAGCTTGACTGCTTGAATCACATCTTTTCTCCCGCTCACTCTTGGATCTTCGTGTGTCTGCTGCGCAGCTAACCTTGTCTGTGAGCAGCTATCTTGTTGACAGTCTTCCTCATTGACCACACTGGAATGCGACCGCAAACCATACCTCTCCAATAGACCCTCGACAGTCCACGTCTCTCTGCCTCCACAACATCATCTTCAAACACTGCATCATCAACTAAACCAGTGTTTATCTCTGACGATCAGAATCTTGGCTAAACACAAATCCCTCAGCAAGGCATCCACATCATCCGCCATGTTTAACAATCAACAATTTGACGTTCCGAAGCTAACAATCAACTGCGAAAAATTGGTTTCAACAAAGGTCCAAAAGGGGTTTTTTCGGTTTTTTCGAGGGCAAAACTTTTATCTACAGCCACGAAAATGCGCCTAAACGAAATCCGGGTTACTTTCCTGTCTCCCGACATCTTTCTCACATTTTTAGCCTACCTACTTCCAGAGGAGGAGAGGTATATATATATATACATACCTACAAACCGACTGCAAGTTTTTAATGGTTTAGATAACAATTTGTCGTAATTGCAACAGGTCTGGCAAGGATCTTAGTAGAAATCACTTATAGCCAGCTTAAATTACAAAAAGATAATTACATATAGTGATAAAAGTAAGGCCAGGGGAAGGTAAGGTAATTGGTATGGGGACACGAACACCTTACCACCAAGGTTAGACCTGCCAGGGACTCTAAGATCCCCGATGGCATGGCCAAACGTGTTGCACAAGGGAGATGTAAAAAAAAATGGCCAAAATAAAAAAATAAAGGCAGATATAAAAATGGAGAGGTTAAAAAATATCGTTAAGTAAAGAAGTATGGTTATGATATATTCTAAAACCAATGCATCCCTAAAATGGGAATTGTCACCACCATAGAATAAATAATTTAGAATTAAAATGCATGCAGGGTGCAGGAAAAGCATGTTAGAATGAACTGCAAACTGCTGGCCCAAGTAAAAAGTGGAACAAGGTCTTAGGGACTCAGTGGATGGTTCTCTGGGCGGCGAAGAAAAAGACGAAAATTTATAGCCTTAAGCCACGTTTTGAAAGAAATGAGTGACGGCGCAGAAACATTCTCTTTATCGGGAGAGTTCCAAACGACACAACTCGCAAAGCAAAAAAGGATTTCCTGGAATCAAGTCGAAATTTTGGTAAAACGAGCTTTAAACGGTTACCACGAGTCTGGGTCACCAAACTAAATTCAAAAAATGGTAATTCAATGGGGAGCAAACAATGTATAATTTTAAAAGTTAGGATTAGGTCAGCCTTTAAACATCTACATTCCAGGGATTCCAATCCAAGATCATGAAGTCTTCGACTGTATCGCAACGTACACATGCCCGGTAGTGACTTAGTATGCCTCCTCTGGACGGATTCAAGCCGATCAATGTCCTTGAGGAGGTAGAGAGACCAGACCTGGCTCGCATACTCGAGCAATGGACGGACATAGATTTTGTATGCCCAAAGCCCAGTGTAAAGGTTCCCGGAGTTAAACACCGGCGGACCATAGCAGATCTGCGATTGGCCATTGCTGCTATAGTGTTGCAGTGTGAAGAAAATTTGAGATCCTGCTGAAACCATACTCCAAGATCCTGAAGCTGGTAAAGGTTTCCGTTAGTATTGTATTACCGAGCATATAATTTAACCCGCTGGTGGGTTTACCAATTGCAACGCAGTGACATTTGTATGGTTAAATATGGTACAACAGAGAAAAGCTACGAAAGATGGTCGCCTTCTTGTAGCTACCGCTGCAATGCCGTACCCTGCTTGGTGTAAAGGGCGCAGTGAAGCAAAAAAGTGCTGGACTGTCTCATCAACTCCACATGCAGTGCACAGTGGAGACCCTGCCCATCCAAGACAATGTTTGTGGCACGATAAAAATGACATGTCCGTAGGCGGGAGAGAACTCACACCATAAAGACAGGAAGACAATCCATACCAGACATTAAATGAAAAATCGGATGTAAATCACAAAGAACTCGCCCCACAGTAGTCTTACACCATTCTGCCTGCCACTGACCGCTCGATCACAACCACACAGCTGGTGCATGAGATCTCGGTGACAGTGTTAGTGTAACACATTCAAGCTGAGAGAGTACAGCCTCTCTTGCAATATCATCAGCCCTGCCATTCCCCTGACAGCCACTGCCCTTGGACCCACCTGATAGACACAACTGACGTTTGGGTCGTCAGCCACAGCTTCCAGCAGACTTCAAAGACCACTGGATCACAGCTTCCATGGTTTCAATGGTCTTACGTAGAACAAACAAAAAAGTCAAGAAGTCAGGAGTCAGACGTAAGTTAAGGGCAACATAAAGCGCAATGGAAATGGCTACAAGTTCGCAGATGAAGCTCGAGGAAATACTGCACAAAGCCCTCCCAACACTGAGCTTGAGGCTGGGGTGAATACTCCCACACCACCGACTTGAGCATCCTGAAAAAAGGACGTATCGCAATAGATGGAGCAAGTACCATCACAGACACTGCCACCCTCGGTAAAAATAGTTGCAAGATGTACACACCACAGCCACGGACAAGGAGGACGTGCATGTTTAACACTCACGAGTGGGTGAAGGGCAGAATCACGGAGAAGGGAAATGCCATGGCCAGCAACGTTCAGACTCTCCCTGGCAGACCTGCTCACAGTGCATTGGTCTCTTAAGATGGTCTGCACAGGGTCACCTTCTTCTCTACCTAAGTTTAAGAGATATAGCATCACGAGCAGAGCGTCTGTCCGAAGGTGCAGCAGTAGCTCGTCAGCTTTAACTAATATAGCTGGAATCGGGGTCGAGACCAGGCAGCCGGTCACAGCCTGGAGACAATCAGTGATACTGACTTGCAAGTTGCGAATGTGCTGCTGCGAGGTAGCAAGGAAAGGAAGACGGTAATCAACCACAGAACGTGCGAATACTCCGAAAACAGAAAGAAGGGCGCCTCTGCGAACAGTCTTGCAGCGAGCAAGAACATGCAGCATAGGGAGTCACTGGTTGACTCGCTCTCTCAAAGCTCGAACATCTGCAGTCCACGACGGACCACCATCAAGAATGACACCCAGGTACTTGACTTCAGAAGATGCATGAATGGTAATGCCGTTGACACAAACATTGGTGTAGCGCGAACAGCAGAAGGCAAGAGAAAATAAGTAACTCAGTCTTTGTTGGAGACAGAGACAAGCCATGAACAACCAGACGTGCAGCAGCCTGTTCAATGGGCGCTGGAGTGCACACTGCTAGGACGGTTGAATTAGTGCCCACAAACTACAGAGCAATGTCATCCGCATAAAACACAACATGCGCACTTGAACTTAAGTCAGCCTGAACTTCATTATCAACCATAGCAAAGAAAACTGGACTGAGGCAGCTGCCCTGCAGGAGACCTCGATCAGACATAGTCTGTGTCGACCAGTACACATTGACTTTGATGACGAATGAACGACGACCAAGCAAAGCAAGGATGGCATTGGACAGCTTGCAGCCAACACCCATCCTGAAGAGCGAGTCACGAACCCACTCAACACTCACTGAGTCGTAAGCTGCTTTAATATCAAGAAATGCTTCCATGGACACCTGACAGTAGAAAAAGAACAGCGTCTTGTGCACTCCTGCTAGATCTATACCCAAACTGAACACCTGAGAACCTGCCGTGGTGGTCAAGATGCTAATTGAGCCTCCTGACTAGCATGTGCTCATAAATCTTGCATGCGCATGCCAGATGCGCAATCGGTCTGTAGCTCGCCAGATCGGAACAGCCACTGCTGCACTTGCAAACAGGCACAAGAGCTGTAAAGAGCCATAAGGGAGGGACGGAGTCTCCACCAAGCAGGCCTTGAACAACACACAGGAAGTCAGACATGGCTGCACTAGACATAGAGCGAAGGCATGCATACAAAACAAAGTCTATGCTATGACTTTTTTTATAGACGCACTACTGGCCTTGCACTTTCTCAACGCAGCAACAAGCTCATTGACATGAAACGGAATGTCAGTTGGGCTGGTCACGGTGCCCCACGGAAGGTACGGAGGAATCGGAGCAGTTGGGAGAGCATACACTTAAGCAAAGCGACGTCTAAATGATTCAGCCATCACGTCACCTCGTAGGATGATTCTCCCGGGACCGAACACCCATGTTGTTTCAACTTTACAGTCTTGTGGGCGCAGCACTCTCCATACAGAAGACATGCTACCCGTAGCAGAGACCTGCTCACCATGGCTTGCCAGCTCTGATCGCAGAATAAAAGCAGAGTCACAACAGTCTTATGCTCTTGCCATGCCACAGCCGATGGTGCACGCTTCCAGACATGTACACTTTCCTACGACCTTTCACAGCCTTCATCCACCTCATAGGTTTGGGAGCATCCACACCATATGCGACGAGGACTGTTAGAAGGGGACCAATGCTTGAGCCAGCGATCAAAAGAGCCGTTATCAACAACTGGCCGTTAGTGCGTCTCTGTTCCCTGCAAGCTTATAGACTTTGAGCTTGCACTCGGAAACAGTGCAACAGGTAGATGGTCGCTGCCGCACAAGTCACCTGAGACAAAGAAACTAAAAAGAGTCAGCAATCTCAGATGAACAGAGGAAGAAGTCCAACACAGACTCTCTTGTAGAGAATCACCTTGCAACCGAACGAACATGGGACTTCCATTCTGAATTATTTTGAAGTCTAAATCTTGTAAGGTCGAGGAAAGACAGCAACCTCGCGCATCACGTCTTTCATAGCGATGGGCATTAAAATCGCCAACAATGACACAAGGCTCCGGAAAAGCATTTGAAAACGGTGACTGCTGTCCTCAAAATGTAACGAAAGCCAAAAAAAAAAAGGGGGATGGACCTGAAAACTAGATTGGTCTTTCCATCTCATAATTGCTAAAATAAATAAATAAATAAATAAATGGATTTCATCAATTCGAACCAAAAAGATCTGATATCTACCCCAAAACAAAACTTGCTAAGGATTCCCGCCACACTTTTCGGCCGTGTGAAGTCGTGATATCAAACGCCAAGCTCTTTCGTCAAGCTAATCCCACCGATTAAGCCTTCAAACGTTAAATGAAATAATTGAAAATTGTGCATTAAGCAATTTACATACATTTAATTTAACCTTCGAACTGTAACTCGGTGGGACTAGCTTGGAGAAAGAGCTTGGGGTTTGATATCACGACTTCACACGGCCGAAACGCTTGGCGGAATCCTTATTTCGTTTTGCGGTTAAATCTACAAATGAAATTACGAATATATATCGTAAGCACAATAACAGACGAAACGAAGGACTCACGCTAAATAATACCTCCCTAAAACAAAATTTATTAAGAACTCCTGCCAAGCAATTCAGCAGTTTCAAATTGTGATATAAAACGCCAAGCTCTTCTGCCAAGTTAGTCTCAGCAAGTAAAGATAAAAAAAAAATGAAAATTATTACTGCGCAATTGTCCAGTATTCAATTGAACTCACAAACTTTGAGACCAATGACCGAAGCCCTACCACTCAGCCATGTCAGTATGTCTGAGTGGTAGGACTTCGGTCTTCGAATTCAAAGGTCGTGGTTTTTCAATTCCCGCTCAGGCAGCCTGACATTAGGGCCAAAAGGCAACGTAAATGGGTTTGCATCTGTATTTATCTATCACTTTTCGAGTGACTTGGCTTTCCATCCTATTTACGGCGAAATATCTCGGCGTTTGATATTACGATTTCAAATGGC
Source organism: Lithobius niger (assembly GCA_023313725.1). NCBI lineage: Eukaryota > Metazoa > Arthropoda > Chilopoda > Lithobiomorpha > Lithobiidae > Lithobius > Lithobius niger. Next base: position 11,827 of record JAHWFP010063716.1, read on the forward strand.
AGAAGAGCTTGGCAAAAATACTCCATTAAAAGTTGTTTTGGGGACATGTCATATCATTTTGGTCCACGTTGATTAGATCTTTTTTTTTCTTAGCAATTACGAGATGAAAAAGGCGAAAATCTAGTTTTTACATTCCCCTTTTTTTTTCGTGCGTAGTGGTAGGGTTAGGTGAGCCGTAGTCTTTGTCCAGAAATCCACCGAACTCTCATTCCGGATCAAGCTTGCAGGTCCTTAAAGCTTTTGCCTCCAACTGGCTTTTGGCTTGCAGTAAGATCTGTAAAAGGCCTTGACGTCAGGTCCTCCATTGATTTCCGTTTGCCGTTACTTAGCTCTAGACAGGCTGCCCAGGGTGTCCGGGTAACAATCAATGAATGACTGAGGGTTGTCACAGGTTGGCTGCCTTCAACACCGTTTCCAGCTATATTAGTTGAAGCCGTGGAGGCTCCAGTCCAGGTCTGGCCATGCGAGCTTTTGGCAGCGTTCTGTGGCGATCCCCGTGTTACAGTCATAGTAAACTGTTACTCTTTAGGTCCCGTCACCCGGACGGCGTCACCTAGACCTGGGTGCCTCGTTGTTGTTGGGGAGCTCCCTGGGGCAGTTCCGGGCCCCGATCTTTGTCCATCCCCCCTTTCTCCGTTGGTCTGGTGCAAAGGTCTTTAGTTGGTGGTATTCAGTGGTGGGCGGGAGGCAGAGTGGGCGTCGGAAGGTGTAAGCATTTTTTTTTATGTGTCAGTTTTCCGTGAGTTGTGGCAGGGTGCTTAGGTGTTTTCGCCTCTGAGTTGCGGTTGGAGTCTAGTTATTTCCTGAGGCATCTCCCCTTCGCATTTCTGGGAAAGCTGGTTCCTATCTCTGTTGCTCTCGATGTGGGCCTAGATCTGTGATTGCCGTGTTTTCAAGTCCTTTCTGATTCGCGTGTGGGAATCTCTTCCTCCAGCGTGTGTTCCAGTCCCTTGATGTGGCTCATCCCATAGCATTAGAGTTGGTAGGAAGTTGTTCGGGGCTTTGCAAGGTGGGCAACTTGTTTCTGTGCAATGAGCACCCGTGCATGGCAGGATTTTTGGGAACAAGGTAGCTGGTGGTCTTATGAGGAAAGGGACGGAGTTGTGGAGGAACGAGAACGAGGTGATGTTCCACTGGTACTGTGGGATCTCCCTCCTGTACTTTCGTGCTTGCAACGAAACAGTGGTAGGGGGAATAGTCGACTGCAACTACGGGCAAGGGGCTCTTAGCGGTGCATCCCACGGCCTCCAGCCCTGCTGCTCTGGACTGCCTCCCTAGAAGGGATGCTGGGCTTATGTCACGACTGAGGACTGGGCATTCGCTCTTACATAGAGAGACCTGTGGTTGGCACTTGGTGTTCTCCCTCATGTAGACCCCCGAGGTTTCCTTCGTGGCACTTTGTCATTCTATAGAGCTACTGGGCGGTTTGCCCTCCAGACGCGGCTTGTCGGGTTTTCTGTTGTTTCCTATAGGAGAGGTTGGCTACTGTGCATAAGTATGCTGAAGTAAATAAATCTAATTGACTGAACAAAAAACGGCTTCACCGTTTAGAAAATAGGATTAGAGCTCGTATCGCCATACTCACAGCTGTCAAGGAACACGGAATAAAAACTGATTAGAGTTCACTTCAACCCAACGAACTATAATTTGAACTCCAGGTAACAAGGATTCGTTTTACTCAATGGTTATGTCAGAAGGTGAACACTGTTTGTATTTGAAATGTTTATGTTTGTGCGTGTGCATGCACTTAATTTGTGTGTTATACAGGCTTTTTAAAAATTTGTCTGTGTTTTACATTTTGAGTCTGATTTTTGTGAGTGGCTATATGTGTATTTTGTGTGGAGGCTGGCATGTTACAATCCTTGTTCCCTGGAATTGGAGTTCAAATTATAGTTATAATAACGTTTTTATTCGTGTTACTTGACAGCTGTGAGTATACTAGCTCTAATTCTTTTTTCTAAACGGCAAAGCCGTTTTTTGTTCATTAAATTTGTTGGCTTTTCTCTCTTCTTTTTTATTGTAATTACTGCGATCTGGTCTATCATTTGTACAGTATTTACACTGTCCACCCAATTTTGTTTGCGAAAAAACTGAGCATTAGAATTGCATAATTTAGGTTCATGTTTCACCCAAGCTTCGTGCTAATGTCTATTATTTTGTCTAGATTAAGCATGTGTCACTTTGATGGGCAGTTGCTTTTGCTTTGTTGCAGGCAGATGCAATATCGTGGTCATGCCGAGTGTCCTGGCAATTAACAAGCGGATGGACTTGCGAGAGCTGCTGTGTGTCACAGTGCAGAGGTGATGCGGCTCTGTTTGTCCCCGAAGGTGCTGCGTCCAATGGTTGCAGTGTGGCACACTGACCGGTGGACTGATAAATGGAGTAAAGCGAGTGTAGGTCGCGATTTATTTCTGGTGCAGCAAGTGTGTGCGCCGTCTTCGATTCTTGATAATCTTCTACGAGTGGATGCTAGGGCTTTGTCGCGGCTGCGCACGGGCCACTCCCTCCTGACGGCTCATCTGTTTCGCCTGGGGTGGACTGACTCACCCCTGTGTCCGGTCTGTCTTGTTGAATTTACACGTGAGCACTTTTTGTTATTTTGCCCTACTTTCCAGCAACAACGTCGAAGTTTGCGTGCTGTACTCCAGGGGCGCCCTACTGTTGCTAGTCTCCTCTCGGTCTCTGGAGGGCATTCTGCCCTTGTGCGACTGCGATCTGTCGCGCGATTTGTTAGAGCTACGGGGCTCAATGTATAATCGTCTCCAACCTTTCCAAGTATCTCCTCTTCTCTCCTCAATGCGTGTAGGCTGTTTTCTACCCAGTGATTACCTGGTAGTTTTGGGTTTGAGGTGTGTGTGTGCTGTATTGTATTTCTGATGCGGGATGTGTGGCCTCGGACTGATTTCTCGCTTAAATAAAATCAAAATCAAATCAAATCAAATATCGTGGCAAACAATCTCAGAAACAAATCAACTGGCTTCCCAAAGCCCGCATTGAAGAACTAAATAAGTCATTCAGTCGTGTCGGCCGCCCAATTTTGAAGTAAGGCCTCAAAATTAAGGATATTGCGTCCTACGGTTTAAATTTTGAAGATTTAAGAGAAATTTAGGACCGTTTCACTTTGGTTCTCAACAACGAGTTAACAGTTTATTTCAAGAAGGAGTTTGAATTTTCTTTATTGGGCCAAAAGTGCCTTCAACCCATACGCTCAGGAATAACACGATACGACGACATTGTTACTTTCCCCGTGCCCAAGCATCGTTACATCTTGTTCGAGTGATCTCT
>JAHWFP010063725.1:0-21234 GCA_023313725.1 Lithobius niger
AACAACACAACAACAAACGTTGCTGAGGCCAACCACAAGCGACGTCATTGTTGTGGTGGGGTGCTGATATTGCACACATTGGCAAAAAAATCCCATCTCTAACGGTAAATAAAATTAATTCTACAATAGCAATAAAATATACGGTTTTACAACATTTTCAACTACCAGGGATATTTCAATAGGGATATTTCAACGGTGTCACGTAGTAAACTTGAAATACTGCACAGAACGGAATACACATTTATTTTCACATAAAAAAAATGCTTGCGGGAAAAGATTCCCAAGTCTGTTGCGAATCTGTTTTATAGGGAAGACACCCAATGTGCAGTATTACCAACATTTACACATGAACACAATTGTTTATTTTCCAAAATTTACAATTAAATATAAAAAACAATAAAATTTAAGCCTTTTTTTGCAGTATAACCATGAATGAGATGTCTGAAAAAATTGTTTTTAAATATACCCAGTAAAATTTAATAGAATTTGCCTTCTGCTTTATAATTTTTTATTGGATTCAATTCCCACACAGCCTCATCATAATTTACAACGACAAACAGTGCTGGAATGAGTTACTTTAACAGATTAAATGTTAGTTAAAAGTGCATATACATTTACAAAAAGAACACGTCTTTGGTACTTCAACACTTTTCTTATGATATCCTTTTCAGAACAAAGGAACGTTAGATTCCACTCTAACACTATATGGAATGGGTCGCCGAGTCGTTAGGGTTACTTGGGTAACTATTCCAGTGTGAGTACCACATCACCGGGTCACCGGTTCACCACTAGCATTGCTTGGATCACTATTCCAGTTGGATCACCGGGATATTGGGTCACCTGTTCCTGTGATTGCTCGGATTTAATTTCCGGTTGAGGGGGGGGGGGATTGAGGCTTAATGGCGCGTCGACAACTTGGCCATTAGCGCCAACCTCAGTCACAGTGCAGTGGTCCGGGTTGCCACTGCACCACACATTACAGAGATGCTATTCAAACCCCTAATCTAAATCTTGTCATACATCTGTACCTCCTGCAAAAATTGAAAAACACCGGACAGGAGGACAGACTTATCGCCCAACTGACGCGCAATGTCATGCGGAAGATGGAACCGACGACGAACACCATCAAGATGGCGACAATCAACAAGTAAGTGCCGGACCGTAAGTGGCCGTCGACACCAAGAACATTCAGGAGGGTCAACCCCCCCGCAAAAGGAAACAGTGAGTAAGTCGGGTGTGACCAATTCGCAAACGGGACAACACAACCTCCTCACGGCGACTACGGCGACACGCCGAGTGCCACTCCTCGACAGTGCCTTTAATGGCCCGTAACTTATTACCGTCCTGTCTGTCCCACAAGGTTTGCCAAAAAGCGTGTAACCTCAGACGCAGAGTTGGAAAGGCATCTGAGGGAACAAGGCTGAGATCCCTACCGAGAGGGCCAGAAAGGGACCCTTTCGCAGCAGAATCAGCTTGTTCATTCCCTGCTATCCCAACATGGCCCGGGATCCAGCAGAAAAGCACGGTTTTCCGCTGGCCAGGCAAGCGGGAAAGCAAAGCTTGGACACGTTGTGTCAAGGGGTTCCGAGGATTGTAATTCGCCAAGGACTCCAGGGCACTCATGAAATCACTGGGCCTCTTGGTCACTAGATCACTAGGATTATTTCGATCGCCACTCCAGTTTATCACCGTTTCACTGGATCAACCACCCAGAGGAGGAAGGCGGCGTGGATGCTTTTATTTTTATGTGGAACGAGGCTTAGATCTTGTGAAAGTTCAAGCGACGGGTAGTCGGAGCTGGGTCACTTATTTTTGACTCAGTGACCAGATTTTTCAAACTCGATATCGACCTTAAGTGCCTTCATAGAATACTTATGATTCTTTTTCTTATGATGTTGTACAGCTGAATAAACCGTTTTTGGAACATCATAACAACAACTTATCCAACATAACCGATTCCATCCAAAACAAAAATGTATTAATTCCGCAGCAAAATTTATTACAGGCTGTTAACAAATTTTATGAAACTGACACGAAATTATGGACAAAGAGGGCGTTCCAATTTATTGGCCACAATTCATTTTAAATAAATAAAAAAAAAAGCTTACTGTTTTTTTACGTTGCGTCAGGATTTTACGCTGCTTATGAACCATGACTTTTTCTTTGAGCCTTTAGAAATAAAAACTAATATTATGTAATTTTTCTTTTATTGAATGAAAATACATAATGAGATAGATTAAATTCAAATTATTTCTTGTTAATGAAATTCTCTGCACTGGTTATTGCTTATGCAGGACGGAAAGCCAATGGCCCAAGACGGGTTAAATAAATACGGATGCAAACCTATTTACGTCGCCTTTTGGACTTATATGTCAGACAGCTTGTGCGGGGAATCGAACCCACGACCTTTGAAATCAAAGGCCGAGGTCCTACCGCTGAGCCATACTGACACGGCCCTTTGACCCTTTGACCATTACTACCCGGTGGTTATTGCTGTACATAAGTTTTCCATTTTGTATGCATGAAAATTCGAAGGATTCGGCCAAATACGAAAAAAAATATCCTTCCACTAACTCTCGAAAAAGGTTTACGGATTATAAGGTGGAATAACTCAGATCGGAAGTCGCAATTCTTTAAATCATACAACTTACTTCAACGCAAAAATTTCGAACAACGTTGAACTTTTCGGCAAAAGGAAATGTATGCTCATTTGGAGATAACGCTGCTTTAGAAATTCCAGTGTGCAGTTGGAATTCAACAATATGGGTACGGCTTGAACTTCCGTTGGCAAATAAACATATTTTCCTTCTATGGCTTTTTCAAATCCTTTGGGTGAAGTTGCAACGAGGCAAGATGGATCGCTTAGAATTCTTTCACGGACTCTTGTGAGGGTTCCCTGCTTGGCATTCTATAAACAACAATAGGTAGAATAACTAAATTAATTGTTTTTAGGATTGGTATTTGAAAATAAATTTCTGGTGCGTTGCGTCAGCAAGCTGCTGGTGTAGGTGAACAAATTCAATCTGGACCATTACTGGATTAATAAACAAAAATCGGAACGTTAAATGTTAAGAATAAGGGTCTAAAAATCAAAACTTAGAAGGAACACAGACAAGCTTTGACAGCCAAGGTCTAGGTGTAAAATTTTGTAATTTGGTAAGCATTAGATCCTTACTACCCGGACGCGCCATTAAGCCTCATTCCCCCCCCCCCTTACTACCCGGTGGTTAGCTTAGTTCTAGTTTATTATGACAGAACGTATGTGTTTATGAACGATTGTAGTACGATTTCTTTGTTCTTGCAATATCATTAACGAAATTTAAGAACACAATTTTCTTGTAAAGTTTGGCATTTGCCTTTTAATGCTTCAGAGTTTTTGATTATCTTTATACGAATTCGTACATTTAAGGTAATTGACTACACCCTATAATGCTCTGCGATAAAAACACTGTAGCCAGCAGCACAAGCGAATAAAAACAAAAAACCTTATATTTCGGCATCAATGTGGCAAGCACGCGATACCTTCATCAGAGGATAGTAAAAAATAAAAGTAAAAATTAATTAAAACACCTTACATTTGTACAAACAGGGTATGGCCGAAGTGGCATTTGGATGAACTGCATTTGCAAGTGAGTAGTGTCAAGCAGGGAGTGGCCTTCCGTTTCCTCTTTCCCCCCATTGTTCATTCAACACTCCCTTCTTGACACTGCTCACTTGCCAATGCAGTTCATCCAAATGCCACTTTGGCCATACTCTGTTTGTACAAATGTAAGGTGTTTTTAAATTAATTTTTACTTTTATTTTTTATTATTCTCTGATGAAGGTATCGCATGCTTGCCACATTGATACCGAAATATAAGGTTTTTGTTTTTATTCACTTGTGCTGCTGGATACAGTGTTTTTATCCCAGTTCTCCATACTGCTCACACAACTTTGTTACTATAATGATCTCTGCTGCGACGGTGCCATGTTACTGACCGAAATTTTATGGTCTAGCAAAGCCAGCTCACCTCCAAACCACCAAGACTTTTAATGTAGTCATTACTAGGCCTCCCCGAACAGGCTTACAAAGTTTCAAAAGTTTGGGATTTTTTTTCCATCTTAAGTCCTATTTTGACTGGACTAATACCAGCAAACAGTATGTTCATCATACTTATTGTATGAATCTCGACAAGAGATGGGTGTAAGGAACATTTTATAGAACATATTTACAAACGTATTTTTAAACGTAGCTCGTTTCGTTAAAAACGAGACACGTTTCCTTACAACTAATGGTAACTGACGGTGTGGAGAGATACTTACTTAATTAGGCTACAGCACTAATCTTAGCTACAGGAAACATCTGCAGGCAGTCTCAATCGGTATGCGAAAAGCACATTTTTTTGGGTGCCCCCCCCCCACCCAAAAAAATGTAACATTATTTTGGACCTTCAGTGGTGGGTCAAGATTTTTTCTGGATCTCGAAGAGGGGTCATCAAATTTGGTGGTCACATTTTCATTTCCTCCAACCCCCTCCCGGCCACAAATAACGACCGGTCTCTAAGTTGAGTAATTGCACTTCGCCTTTTAAGAGCATTTTCCTTTCGATCTGGGTTCAGCTAATAAGTATGGCAACGAACCGTAGGGAGTTTGGCTCAAGGCTTGAAATTAGATGCACTTGGCGTATTGGCGTCGATTACAAGAAGAAAACAATTGCCACTATAAAAAGATATGAGGTACTGATTTCTGAAAACTATTATTCGATGATTTCGTTATGAATCGATACACCCAGAATGGGTCCCATGGTAAACCTAGAACTCACTGTGACACGAGATATTTTCTACTTGAACCTTGTATGCTCACTGTGATGATGTGATATTTTCTACTATTATTAAATAACTGTTGTTCTTTATTGCAAACGCAGGCAAATTTTGGATGATAGAGAGAAAAACAACACGATCGCAAGCACTCCTTAAGCCAAACTGCTTTAAAATGTTGATCAACTGCTACCTTTCAGGCAAAGACGGCCAAACTTTTGCATTTAAAAATTAATTTGGAATAATTTATGTCATTATAAAGTTACATTATATACCTTAATATCTTCGTAAGATGAACTCTGGTCCAGGACAGCTATTCCATATTTTCCATCGTCCATTAACTCATCGAGGTCATTATATTGCTTAGGTTCTGCTTTCACGGTTAGTGATGACGTTAGCAAGCTGACGTAACATTTATCAATGAACATCATGAAAAGAAGAAACATTAAGAGCATACTCTGGCTTGAACGCTGATGTGGAATTTCTGTTGTGTCTGCAAATAATGATTACAGAATTAATTAAGTTTGTGAAGAAAAAAGAAAACTTTAAAATTTTGTCCTAATTCTAGGTGAATACAGCAATACTAAGTAAAGGACTGACGATGTCAGAAGTTCTCTTCCAAATCCTACATTAATGCAAAACAGTTAACAAAAAGGGCATAAAACAGCATAAAAGAAATTACGGCTGCTTGCACGTCAGATGCACCCACTATTGTACAAGCTTTCACACAGTGGTAGGTAGCGCAGTTAACAAAAATATATACAACTGTACACTGTTTGCCATGTTCACGAATCTTCCCATACATTTTCGCACGATTTCAGTAAATTGCGAGGACATAAGTACACGAGACAAATTAACGGATTATGTATGTAGCAATAGTGATGAAGAAATCAAGGAGGTCGATACCTGGAGATTGTATTCCTGGTTCGGTTTGTTTTCACACTGGTTATTGCTTGCCAGCACCTTAACTTTGGGGCCTGTTGGCTTTTGTCTACTTATAACTGGGCATTGTTAATGCTAAAATAAATCAAGAAATCGTATGCTACTAAAGATGAGTCCGACTCTTCCTTCGATAAATCCAGTAATGCTATCAAAACCACACTGCTACCACGGGTGAGTACCACTCTTTGCTACCATGGGAGTGTGAACCACAATGCTACCATAGACGTATGCCACTCGTGCCAGCATATATCCAACGTAAAACTACCATAGGTGAATTTACCTCTTTGGTACCTTAAACGTCAGGACTTGATAGCGTGTGATGTTGATCTAATGCAGAGTCACACTGTTGCGGTCAATGATCCGTTCCCAACCTTTTCAGTAGCAGAGCGTGTGGTTCGATGCCACAGCCTCTAAGGGGCAGAGCTGACGTTGGAAAGACCAAACAACACAAGATGAGATCCCAGCTGGACTAGATCATACGTAGAAAAGGATTGGTGAAGGAAAACCGGAGCATCATCAGGTAGTCTATGGTCCTGATGAATTTATTTCATGGTAGTGAGGGTTAGTTTTTTTCCTTTCGAACCTCGGTACATCATTGATATCCAGGATAGTTCCGACCTCCAAGCATTTAGTAGACAAGAGGACGATCCCTTCAGGAACTGCATCTTAGTAAAACCGTAGCTAGCCTGCATTCTTTCATCGGTGGACCCAAATCACAATCCTGTAGAGGTGAAGTCCTTACTACCTCTGCAATATGAGGTCAAAATCCTGAGAATGATGATAGCGGGTCACAGGAAATTTTGTAACGCCTAACAGCCATTGAAGCGATTAGGGCTCCTTAAGTAGGATAGACACCTAAAGACAATGGCGTCCTTTCTTGTACAGAGCTGTAGTGATGGTGAATAAGGAGGGAAGTCAAGAAGTTGGGGAGGAGGGATACAGTTGTAGATAAAATACATTGCACCTTGGTTGATGTAATAATAGAGACTGGGGCAACAATATAAGCAGTAAAAAGATAGGCTACAATATAGAGAAGCAACAGAGTGGAGAAAGCTAGCAATAATGCAAGTAAGGTAATGTTTCGACCAAAGACCAGAGATCAACAATGTTACAATTGCTTCCTCTATAAATTCTTGAATGACATAGATAAAGCAAATTTACGAAGAGTGGCAAGTGAAAGAAACCAATTCGAAGATTTACAAGGAAAGAACGAGGTGAAAGTTAGGGGGAAGTGTACAGAGGTGCTTCTTGCCCCTAATTCAATATTCTATTAAGATATCATAAGTTGCGCCCTCAGTTCAATGTCATTAACTTTCTGTGGACCACTGGTTCTTTTCCATTTACACGAACAGTTGTACTCGCTCCAACTAACCGAATGGTAGTGGCCTATTACTAGCAATAGGTGGTGTGTTCTCACCTCAGTCTAGGATATGTCGTTTGACAACTTACAAAGGAGAGATTTACAAACTCGAACCGTACTTAGCTCATTACCGACGCTTGAAATTTGTGGTCTGGTCCTCATCTCTATGGATGTTGTTGACATTAGAGTATACTTGTAATCACTGAAGGTTACTTGTTTATTGACTAACGATGCCTGCTTTTCCCTTTTTCTTCTGTTTCATCCTGGTTTCCACCTGTTTTTTAAGCGTACATTTTCGATCACAACCCGACAAACTTTAGGATGGCGATGCCTGCCATCTTGTATTTCATCTTCCCCAGGACTTCCTTGTTCAAATAGCAGAAAAGATTGTGGTTCGAAGGGTAAACTCGTTTTGAAGCGATTGTGGTTAAATATCATTTCCTCGTAGACTGTATGTTAGCAGATACAGTCGGTGTCAGTGAAAAGGAGTTTGGCACCTCAACATTACTTTGGATGAAGGTAATCGTAGTGAAACAACAAAGCCAATTTTGAAAGTTCCAGGTTGACGAATCTGGAGTGTGCAGACACATCACTCGTAATGCTTCAAGTACATCAATTGAGCTGCACGAGGTTTTCGTGTAAGAATTTGAAAAAGTCCGTGTGGGGTTGAGGCGTGCATGTAAGCAGCACCTTAGCACTGGTGCATAGCTTCAAGTTGAGCCTATCTTGATTGTTTTCCATCGTGTTGCAAAAAAAAAACGAGCTGTTTAACAATTTAAAAACATTTTTCTTGAAATAGGCGCAGTTGAATCAAACCTTTTCCTAGTGTTGAAGTCAATGCAACCTCTCATCCATGGCCTTTGAATGAAGTCTAATTTAGTCTGTGCCAGCTGTAGAATTTCAAGTCTTGGTAGTGAACGACGTACCTCTCCTTGTACAGACGATTCGGAATGACCGTAATGGTGGGTTTGAATGTGTGGTTTAAATCATTCGCTAAATTTTATGAGTAGGGAAAACAAACTTCTCCCTAGTCTCGATCTTCTTGGAGTCTAGGGGGTAATCATTTTGGGTTTCATGCAACTCTTGGGAATGATCAAAATCGACTTCTAGTATATTTTCAACATCAGCAATATCGAGTACGGCAACAACATCAAAGGTTCCGAATCTTCTCTTTCATCAGGCAACAAAACCCATAGCAAGGGAGAGGATGGCTTATGGCAAGGACATAATAAGAGACACAGGGCTTACACAAAGTTTTCCATGTCTATTTAAATAAAATAAAACATCCAACTTTTTTGTAGAGTGATACAAACTAAAAGTTAGCTCGATGAAACCATTCATAAATAAAGAAAATATCACAAGATAAAGGGTGAATGAAGCAAGCAGCCTGCATTAAAGACTGGCCTTGTGAGGATACACAATACACTAGTCTGAGAAAGAAAGAAAAGACAACTGCCCCGACTGGGACTCGAACCCCCGACTGCCCGTTTACTAGCTGGGCGCTCTAACCACTGCGCTACCGGGGCGCATTATGGCTACAGGCTCCAGCCGAGCTAAGTAGCTGTTCAATATTTCTCAGTTATGACCTAGAGGTCACAGACATGCTTCTGGGCCTCCACACTAGAAATAATGCAAGTAGTAAATAAAGAAGAAATCACTCAACTATTCAGTTGAGTGAAATCACAGAAACCATCACAGAAATCACGGAAACCATTCAATTTTACAAGACTTCTCCAACACAATGTTTTACCTGTTTTAAGCACAGCACAAATCACTGACCAAATGACGACTGAAATGTACGAGGAATGTTGGCTTTCACCCTCTTTTTCGGCGTGATGCAAATTTGGTTTCTGAGAGACAGCTAATAATGCAACTACCAGGAAGCACATAGCTACACAAGCAAGCCAGACTGCCAACACAAAGGGTTCAATGTAGAGCCAGAAACTGTAATCGTCATTATTATCGTCGTTTTTTCGGATGACAACGGCAATGTATGTTGTATCTACATACGGTACAAAGCGTACGGCAGCTGCCCGTTCTTTCGTAATAGCATGACCAACAATGCTAATATTAACATCCTGTTAAACATAGAGAGAAAAAAACAATAATATAATCATAGCATATCATTGGTTTTATTACTAACAGCAAGATCGGGGTAGGTTTAGTACAGTTCGAGACAGCGGGAAAAGAATCTCTTCTTCCTTTTATGTACGTGATTCCCTCCTTTGAAGGAAGAGAACTACTTCATTAATCATGTGTAGAGAGCGACTAGATTGAACTTGTCATTTCTAATTTCTTAATAACGTATAGAAACAAAAATACATTTTATTGTTGCCCTATGTTCCTGAAAATGTGCGGGTTGCTGTAGTATTAAAGCGTTAGAAGAACCAAAAACCAATTTGTATAAATTAATGTATGTCAAAACGTGAGGTTGTGTGTTAAATTTGTGTGTCCACCTGGCTAGAAGCGCGTTTACGCAACAAGTCATCCTCGCTCGCCGAATGCTATTTGCTAGTCAACCGTTATTTATTTATGATTACTTTCCTGTTGCTACTAAATGAATGCGGTAATAGATAACAAATTGTTTGCATGATAAATAACAACACGGATAAAGAACAAAGTGCTACAAAAATTTTAAACATTGCTACAAGATTGTTATCATTTCACGCTATTTCCGAAATTTGCTATTCTCCCTCAAAGTACAGCATCAAGCAATGATCAAACGTCGGTAGAATAAATAGCTTCTCGCAGCGAGAATTCAAAATCCAACACGGTGTCCATTTCGTGGCTATCGAATCGAACACAAACCATCGAATGCCAGTATACAACAAAACAGTCCGTCGTCTTGTACTGCAGTAGAAATTGTTTTCTTGTTGTCATAAATCGACGCTCAAATGTTGCAAGCATTGTACGCCGTGTAACGAGGCACGTGGAGAAGATTTGCGTCTGCGTCGTTGCCGTAGTTACTTATACGTATAGATAACTCGAAAGCCGCATACTCTGGTAAAGGCAAGAAGCAGCCATCAGATTTAGTATTGAGCAAGTAAAAGCTAAAGAGCGAGAAAACTGTCGTTGCGTAAACGAGCCCTAAGTCTATTTTGCTAGTTAGCCTATTGTGCCTTGCCTAGATAACTAAGAGTTCCTTAGTGAATACACCCTAAGCTTAATTAATGAAGAAAAAGTGGTATCATTACTACATATGGTGCTAATAAAGAAATGTGTTACAGACTGATTTGAAGGTTTGATGCCCTCCCAATGATAGAAATGGTGCCAAAAGGCAGAAGGGACAATTTTTCTAGTTTATTCCCATCAAAAATTCCTAGCATCTTTTACGTGCCGCAGTCTACACGAGCACGAAACATTCAAGGCCATTCTTTTATGAAATGAAGGAGTGGCTGAGGTTAGCCTGAAACCAGAACATCTGGCATACGACGTCTGCAAACCATATGGCCACGTTGTCCCATTGTCATCACACTACTGTCATGGCCCTTAGCGCATGAGGAAACCGCAATCAAGAAATTAACTATACTTTATCCAATTCGTGCTTGCAGTTGTTATAACACTGTGTGTATGTTCTGTGTAAGACAGAGAACACAGTTAAATTTGTTCCATTGCAGTGGCTATTAAGTTAATGTGAAATTAAGAGAAAACGATTAAGTGTGCATAGACAACCTAAATCGTTTTCTCTTAATTTCACATTAACTTAATAGCCACTGCAATGGAACAAATTTTGACTGTGTTCTCTGTCTTACATTAATGCCTTCCACTCTCCTCCTACCTCCTCTGCCCAGAGCATAAAAAAATACTGAAATTCCGAGCAATAAGGATACGTCATTTCTTGCCCGTGGTTTGGAGCGTGCATCTCCTCCACTGAGCTGTCTTCAGAGAGAGTCTTGCCTTGAGTTTGACCTTGGATTTGGAAGAATGATAAGTATAACAAACCCGTCAACAGTAGATTGGCTGTTTAGTTTTCAGGTTAAATAAAGAGTCAACCTTTGCAACACTCATTGTGTGTTACACAGTAAAACACGATATATGACGGTTAGCATCCAGTCATATTGAAGTGAAAAAAATACTTTGAAAATATAGTAACGGACTACGTTATGTAAACAAGATAAAACAAAGGAATAAAGTTGATAAAAAAATTAATAAACCACAAATCCAAATCTGAACATGATACCAACAATAAAACAAAACCTTGGATGAGATAAGGAATTCCAAGTATGGGCTCTCTTCATGGGGATCTTTCCTTCTTCCATGATCTTGTTTTAAGGTTGTCGTCAAGTTTAGGATTTGCTCTTGGATGCACCGGCTATTCCATTTCCATTCCTTTGATATCATGTTTGGACCTGGAGAAGCTACAAATGTTTGTTTAGTATTTTTCTGCTTCTAAACAAAGAACAACTGGCATAAGAACGTTGTCATTTATCTGTTGTTTGTGTTGTCCCTCTTCTCAGTTGTCAATTATATTATTCACCGAGTGCTTTTGTATTATGATTTTATAAACTACACCTACGGTTCAGTTTATTAGCTACTACAGCAATGCACATACGTTTGCAGGAAACGGACTGCATGACGCCACGTTTCCATCACTACGATTGCAAAAACAAGTTGATATCACACTTGTAGAGTCTACACAGTTACAGTTAGAGTCTACGAGTGGAATATTTACGTGTTTTTTGCACTCGTAGTGGAAGGAAATATGGCGTCATGCAATGAGTTTCCTGCAGACAGAATGTGGAACCATAGATTAGAAAGTTAACTAGATATACCGTCTTACTTCTTCCCATCCTACGCGGAGCTCTGGCGGTAGTTGCGGCTACTAACATCTCTGCTAATGCTTTGCCTTCTGCTGCTTCGAAAGGCAAAAGCATTAGCAGTGGTATTAGTAGCCGCAACTACCGCCAGAGCTCCGCGTAGAACGGGAAGAAGTAAGACGGAATATCTAGTTAACTTTCTAATCTATGGTGGAACAGACTATACACACACACTCTCACACGCACACCCACGGGGTACAAGAGATAGGATACTACAAGTTCTTACCCCCCGAACTACATATCCCATCATTCCGTTCCAATTCCCTTGCTTCAGCCCTCCGAACACACCTGTCTTATCTATTACGAAGGTGTACCTGCAATGACAGAGAACAGGAAGTGTATAGCCAACAACAATCTACCAATCAACCTTTGCTAGGTCGGCGTTGCGTCCTTGCCATAGAATAACTAACTAAAGATTGCCGTACTGAGCCATATACCGAATTGGGCAGTGATTTTCACACCAGCTTGGCAATGTTTCTAGACGTGGTCAATATTGTTCGCTTTCATTCCTGCGACTGGTGTAGTAAAGAAATCCAGTACTGCCATGCCGTGCTACAAGGCAGACACGAAACAAGGTGCAATTCCATAACGTAAAGTGCTTTAGGTATCCCAAACTGAAACTTCAAAATACAAATAGAGAAATTACGTCTCTTTTTGATAACACTGAAAAAAAATGAAGGAGTCGTTAAGTAAAAGCTACTTGTAAGGCCACGTTTATAAACTGACAGAGATGATCAGCAATGCTTTACTTGGACCACGATGCTTATACTACCAATCGCATGGGCGGGCAGTCGACTTGTTCTTCTGTGGCGTTACCATGCTACAAAAGTCGCCGCTCTATGCCAATGCATTCATGAATCATGTTCACGCAACTGAACTCACATGTTGGCTGTCAATTCCATCCATTTATGTTGGCCAAATTCTATCCATCTATCTAGTTCGTATGTTGCATAACATCTTCATGTATATGCAGTGGCAAAGTTGACAGAGATGGCGGGTGGAAGCCACTGTAATCCATACAATTGGTTGTTTTGTTTTATAATTGCACTTTCTTAGCAAACCATCCCTTCATGCCACTCGTCAATACTTGTAGCGTCACTTAGCACATAAAAAGTCTATGTCTAGTTGATATTCGCATGAAGCGAAAAACACAAAAATGTGTAGGCCACCTTGCCACAGTGCTCGCCCGCAAGTGTCGATCATGGAAAAATCGAATTGTCGAAAATAAAGTTCGAAATGCAGCCTAGGAGTTCGAATTGTTTATCTGTCATTAATGATGTCTTTGACACACTGAAATATTAATTTTAAACAAAATCAGCATTGTGCAACTCACTGGAATCCCAGGTATTCACAGAGAACTTTCATTATTTCTACATGGAAGCCTTCAACCATGGGTTTCGAAGTACTGCCATCGATGTAAATAACTGGTACGATCTGCAAAGAAAGAGTGTTTTGAGTGAGGGTGATTTATACGATTATTTCCTTAAGAAAACCTAAAGCTAACGTGAAGCACTATCAGTGGCACGCCTCATTTCAAAAGGCTTCACATGCTCACTCAGTGATTCAGCCACTCTGTTTACTACAGAGTGCCAAGAAAAGTAATTTCTTCCTTCAAAAACGCTTGCCTTGACGGATTTTAAAACGAAACAGTGTAAAAAATTTAATGTTTTTAAACCCATGTTAATGTGCACGCAAAAGGATTGATGTCCTTTCATCCCTTTTTTGGTGGATTCATCAGATTCAGAAGAATTAGATTTTTTATCGAGGTTTATATGAAGAACAATTTGCATATTGAATGTATTAAAGACGGGAAAGCCAAAGGCTCACAAGAAATAACTAAATACAGATGCATACCTATTTACGTTGCCTTTCGGACTTATATGTCAGACTGCCTGAGCGGGGAATCGAACCCAGGACCTTCGAAATCAAAGGCCAAGGTCCTACCGCTGAGCCAGACTGACACGGTTGGAATCTGTATTTAGTTTGAATGTATTACATGTAAAAGCAGTAGTTAATTGTGTGTGAATGTCATTTGTAACACATTCGACAAACAAATTGTTCTCCATAGAAAATTCGATGTAATGTTGTTCAGCCATGTCTATTGAGTCCATTTCAAAGTAGTCCACTTCGATATCACCGGTGTTTTTACTTGTACGCTGAACTAGGTTATAACCCTGTGTTTAAATTGTTTACGTTTTTTTTTTTTAATTTTAACGTGGTCACGGCAAGCATTTAATGTGGTCATAGGCAAAACATCCTGGGTTTCGCTACCATTTATCTTTCGGGTGCAGTGTAATGGACTACAAGTTACAAGAGTTGGCTAAGTTACTGCACATAGCAGTACTGAAAAGAAGTTAAAAGAAAAAGGTAATTTAAGACAACGACTAAACTTTGCATTGTTGACGTCGGTGCTACATGACGTCATTAAAATACATTGTTGAGATTTACACCCTATTTTCCAAAACCGAAACTCAAAACTTAATGCTAACAAAAACGTCAAGTGTGCCGTAAAAAAGGGGGTTATATGATTGAAGTTTCACTTTACTTGTTAAAGTGTACACGGATAAAATTTGGATAATTTTTAAATGAAATAATCAAATGTAGAATTCAGAAAATTACATCTGTTGTAGTCTATGTAAAAACTAATTTATAAAATGTGGTGAAACCTGGCACCGTCTCTAGTAGAAATAATAATCTGCATAAAAATGGACGAATTTTAACATAACCCGGGAATTCAACCAACGATTACCTATTCAGTTTTTTAATGGCTTGTTGAACTGTAAATAATTTCAAATCTGTTAATTTGCTTAAATGGATTTATACGTTTAATGCATTTAAATGTTTATGCAGATTTACGCTTTCGTGAAATACGCGTAAAACATAGAATAAACGTTTTGCGACGTTTGTTTTATAACTCAAACGACGAAATCGTTTTCACCAGCACGAAAGGAAAAGAGAACTAAATACAGATGGAAAGCTATTTACGTTGCCTTTTGGACTTATATGTCAGACTGCTTGAGCGGGGAATCGAACCCAGGACGTCTGAAACAAAGGCCAAGGTCCTACCGCTGAGCCAAACTGACAGTGACAGAGGCCGTGTCAGTCTGCTTCAGCTGTAGGACCTTGGTTTTTGGTTTCATAGGTTCTGGGTTCGATTCCGCGCTCAGGCAGTCGGACACATACGTCCAAAAGGCAACATAAGGAAAAGAGAAGTTATGACGTTCATTTCAAATTTTTGGCTTCATGTATTGTACTGGAGTTCGTTCATAAAAGGAGTGGAAGACCTCTTTACCTACACATATATACGGTAGTTTACACCATCGAGCTGTGCAGATTCCACTTCTGAAAGGGTTGGCCAGTCTCTATACGGCAATGCCTTAATTTAATTTTCGTAGTTGGTGTGTTTCAGAAAAATACACCAACTAAAAAAGTTGCCTCAAGACGTTCCATTGCCTTTTGGGCTTAAATATCAGACTACCTGAGTGGGAATTGAACCGTCGACCTCTGAACTAAAAGGCCGAAGCCCCACCGCTCAGCCATGCTGACACATTCTAATATTGGACCGTTTAGGCATTCTGACACATTCAGTACAAAATGCAACGGAAATATCCATATCTCTATTATTTGATCAGTAATGGAGCCAATTTGGATATCCGTCCTGTTTACTGCTTATTTAATTCGAAATAGCATCCCTACATACTCCCATATTTTAGTCTTCAGTACATCCGTAGCGGCTGAGAAGACTATTTCAACGACTTTGTCCATCCGTCGCCTTTTTAACTTCGCAACGGTACCAGATGTTGACGACCACGGTTTACAACGTTAAATTCAGTGTCAAAAGTTAGTTAAATAACACGGCAAGTTAAAACATCGTTACTTCCTTGTAGCTAATAGACTTCTTCGACGTAACTAAATTAAATAATAACATTTGATCGTCGAATTGAAATCCTAAGGATAACAGCCATAAAAACAAAAGCATTTTAGGTTCGTTTAAAATAGTTTCATCGCATTGTTGCATAAATGAAAGGGCTTACTGTCGAACCAGAGTCTCCATTAAGCCTACCTGCTGCTAACGAAATTAACGCTACAGTTAAAAAAAATTAGGCCTAAAATCACGTTACCACGGCAACGTCAAGTTGCTACGAGTCGCTACTGGCTTCATCAACAGTGTCTCTTCCGTCACTTCCCAACTACCACTGTTCTATATAGGCTACGTTGCTCGTTACGATGTAACACTGTAACTGTGTGCCCGATGGCGCACCGTTTTGCAAAAATGGATAGGCTTACTATACAATCCAAATCTCCGTTATGTGCTATTTAACTAAATTTAAGTAGCAGGTAAGAATTAGGCCTAAAAGTTGACAAATACGCCTAAAATCTAAAATGAGCTTAATAGCTAACACATTTTTAACCGGCAATGCTGTCGGTTACTGCTTTTAGAGTATATAATAGAGATTGCTGTTGTAGTGCGTAATAGAGGTGTGCGCCTCACTATCGGTAGTGGCAGACTGTTCAAAAGACCGGATGCGACTAGGTAGTTGCTGTAGCCGCTTGTTAATAATAAAAAAAAAACCTCTGGTGAAACTCACGTGAAGAACTCCGACTTGAAGTTCATACCCACGAAGAGGACGACTGTCGTCACTAAAGGTTAAATGCGTCGAATGTTTTGGGTCCAAACGGGACTTGGTGTAGAATTTAATTATTCCATGTTGACCCAAAGTGTTAAATCGATGGTACGCTACTCTGGTGAGGTCATACATGGATGCTGTTAAATCCTGTACAGCAAAATAAATTCATTAGGCCCAACGAAAAATACATGAACCACTAAAAAAAACATACAAGACTGAAAATTTCGCACAAACAAAGAACGCTTGGTACCGGTATCAGTTAGCTACCCAACCCTCCTCTTCCAACCCACTACAGCCCCAGGGTACCATGAACACCTGAAACAGATTGTTTGTTGCGACCAAATATCCGCAATAGTTCTTCAAGAGGACATTCTTAAGTTCAACATCTATAATTTATGCCAATTCGTATTCCGAAGTCTAAAATATAAGTTGTCTGTGTATATTCACAATTAAATTACTATTTTAAACCAGATGACGAATTATATATATATTGTAACAGTTGCAAACAATCTGAAATTAGTTATCGTTATCAATTTCTTTTTTTTAAATACTGTAATATCATAACTGTGTGTGATATAGTACATATATTATTATTATTATTATTATTATTTTTAATTTTAATTGTTTATCTCATGTGTGTATAATGTAATTGTCATGTATAAAACGTGTAGAATTATTGCTGCTCATACAAGTTTGTTAATTCAAACTTTGAGTATTTTTTCATGCAATAAAATTATTATTATTATTATTATATATACTGCATGCACACACACAGTTATGATATTACAGTATTTATATATATATATATATATATATATATATATATATAAATTACAATACCTGACCACCGTGGATTTCCTGGATCTGGGCTTTGTTGATATATTAAACAGTTAATTAACATATCCTCAAAACTCAACTGATATACAAGATAGACAATTAATTATCATTAATTAACTGCATAATATCTCAACAAAATCCACATCCAGGAAAACTGCTGATGGTCAGGTATTGTAAAAGTTATATATATACCATGTAAAATGGTCTTTACTATTTTCTTTAAAAAAATACTTTATTTTGCTACTGCTGTTTCAGTTTCGTAATTCTAGTGGAAGTGTATTAAAAGTTTATGGAATAATTTGGAATTAATTACTAAAGATATAATTAATAGTGTGCTTAAAAACGTACAGCAAACCGTTCCTCACTGGTGCATTCCGTATCACACCAAAGAATAACAGTGGGAATTCCTCTTGTTTCAGACGACATTGAACCAAAAAATCCGAACGAATTATCGTAGTTATTACACGATCGAAAAACTGTACTCTTTACATAAAGGGATGACAGCAGCCGAGTTACTGGTGCAGGATCTATATAAAGAAGAAACAACACGCAATAATTAACTACGAGTGAATAATTAATTGTGAGTAAATCACAGCAAAGTAATATAAGTCAACTTCAAACGGCATATACGTCGTCTTCATGTTCAAAGGAAATATTTTCACTGCAGTGACGCCTATATCATTCTGCGAATTAGGAAGGATGCGTAAATTTAGGATGCATAAACAGTTTCATAATGGTATGATACGAGTTTGTGTGAAATAGTTTTGTTCTGCGTGCTAGGGAGTATTGCAATAATATGATGGCACTCAACTAAATTAATTATTAGAGTAATCAGACTTGTATTTGTGCGCTTAGGCCTATATCGGAGAAGTAGGCCTACAATTTGCCTTTGCGAATATTTACTAAACGAAAACTTTAAATATGTAAGAAAGCCGAAGTTTATTTTAGTAGATTTTCGCAAAACCTGCTTCTCAGATATAGGTGTAAGCACACAAATACGTGCATAATTACTCTAGTCGAATGCCAGCATGCTATTGCAGTACTCCCTAGCATGTAGAACAAACTATCCAAACAGAAACTCGTATCATCTTTCATTATGAAACTTTATACTGTGCTGCGATGTGTCATAAAGATTTCCCTACTACTACTTGTACATCAGTCTAACTTCGCACTTGTGGCGTATTAGCTGCTCTTAATTTGAAGTCCTATTTCAACATACAGTAACTTTCGTTTTTCTTTCTTGTGTAAAGTGGTTCGAAAGACTACCGTGCTGCTAGCACTGGCGCCGCTGCGTACTTGACTAACAGCGCTCCTACATGTGGGATGAGAAGTAATTGAAATAAATTGAAAACTGTACATCACACAAAACCTTATGCATTTCATCAGAAATCGTTAACTAATGAAGTGTAACTCAATAAGTCTATTGAAACATATTTTTATCTGATTTTTTCTGAGTTTGAGTTTTATTTTTCAAAGCAATACACAAAGACAGACTGATATATCCGTACACCACAATGGCGGATTCCTGCGTGTGGATTTTGGCCGCAAATGTAACATATTTTTTGTAACATAATGTAACATAAGTATCTGCAAGCGAAACCATTTTTTTTTCAATGACATCCTTACCACAGCGAATAAATGCCACCCACGCCGCAGGACGTGGGAATAACCACACTGTAATTATCGCTTTGTGTTCCAATGTTTGTACAAGGCCGTCTGAGAGAAAAGCAGTAAACATCAAGCTCCTGGCCCCACTCCACTTAAATTTAACATCGCCAAAATCTTATTTTACCAAAGCAGTGCTCGACAACTGACATGAGGTAGGTTGTACTGGAGACTCCTCCTTCATGCAGTTCCTGTCTATACTTACAACGCTTGAACTCAAAGACCTTCATAGAACAGATGACTTATAGTTATAGAGCAGTGACATTTGCCGCCATATTGGCACCAGGTTGGCACCAGTATGGGTTTTGGAGGGCATAACTACAAGGTGCACTACATAAAAATGGAGGAAAAAACAACGGAAGAGCGGATTTCTTAGGCTTAAAATAACGTTGTTTTCTCCAACAACAAAAATCGCGCGTTGTAGGTCTAAGAAATCACTCTTCACAGCATCGGCTTCAGTATGACGCTTTTCTGTTTCTCTCTGCAGTGCCCCTCTGAAGCTAACCCATTAAGGCTCCAGCATAGAGTTATATACAATAATACCACGTCGTGTCACTGCTCTATACACTAGAGCCATGGTGAATATTGGAGGGTGCCATCTTTAGGGAAGAGCTTGGCCGAATGGAATGGCAGTAACACATTGAGTTATTCAGTTTTAAATATAAAGCGAATTTTAGTATAAGTATACAGTTACTGTAAAAATATTTGCTTATACCTTTGTCCGTAAACACAATGACGTTCATCCACTGGTTTTGAACCAACAAATTCAGCAACATTTCGGTTGTTTTTGTATCACCTAGCGGATGTAAAAAAGAGAACATTAATAAGGACTTAGTAAAAGAATGTAAAATGACGTAGTTAGATGGACAGTGATATTAATTTTAGCCATTTGAACCTAGGGTGATGGCCGCACCAAAGTACAAACTTTTGTGGTGTTATACGACGTTACTACTCGTTATTTTTGTTCTGATCGCCTCGATGTTGCCTGTTGGTTTTCTGTTGCCCTGAAACCTCCTGCCTTGTACTGCACAGGTGTAATTTATAATTTGGATGAATTAAATAAGGTTCAGTGCGATAAAGATTGGGACTTTCGACCCATTTCGTCAATTGCTTAAAAAAAAGTCAACTGTCCCTACCAGGACTTGAACCCAGGACATCCCGCTTTCCAAATGGCACTTCAGGTCCCACTCAAAAAAGGCCGCCATCTTCAGTACGATGTCCAACGCTTACAACGCATATTCAAGATGGCGGCCCCCTGTTATTGACGTGAGCTTTCGCTCGCATTTTTATCTTTTAATATCCTGTTTGTGATCAAGGCGAAATATTACGGCTGAGAATTAAAAATCAAGAGTTTTTTCATGCGTTTCGGGGATACCACGTCTGTCAGAGACGACTTTGGTGTGTTCCTCCCCGACCCACAAATTAATTTCGTTCTGAATCGGGTAGTAAGTGGGATGACCTGGGATTGAGTCACACTAAACGCATTTGACTTTTCGTTCTTTTCCAGGTTAGTATGGCTTACTTTCTCACAAAGCCAGTCTTTAATTTATAATTGTCTGCGTAGTTTACAAATGAAATAAGGGTGTCAACACGTATTTGCACGGGTGTCATGTCGTTAAAAAAAAGTGACTGATCTGGTAACTGACCTTCTGCATTTCCAACACTTGCAGCTGATATTATTATATCAATAATGACAACCAAAAGAACTGCACACATAGTAATTCGAAATGCCATATCTGTAAAAAAATAAAATATCTCAAGAGTTAACTGCACCGCAATTACGTATAGCAAACTAAATGCCAAACTCAAAATATCAAGAAGTAACACGATGTAGGAAACTTGCACGCAAGATAGGGTATATTGCACTATATTGCAAACTTTTAAACCAAACTTTTTACGTGACTGCAATCCATAAGCGGGAACATATTAATTTTCTATTGTCAAAGATAACCCTTTACAGCCAAGCGTCCAATTAAAAGGACGGCTACTGAACGGCAAAAAACTAAGTCCCAACGCGCAACACGAGCTTTGTGAGGGGTTCCCGGGGACCCCGAGTAAAGCGAGCAGCAACAGCCCAGTGGTCAGCGTCCTCGTCTGAAAACCAAGTGAATGCCGGTTCGAATCCCGCGATCGACCCAATTAAAAAAAAATATATCCAGTTTGGCATGGGCAATAAAGGGTTAATTACA
>JAHWFP010063727.1:0-12789 GCA_023313725.1 Lithobius niger
ACAGGCATGTCTCATCTTTCACCCAACAGACGGTGAGTCTGTGACAACCAGTCTCAACCTTGGACAATCAAAGAATAAAGCAGAATAGGCTTGCCCGAGTCCTCCACAAGTCTTCCTCATACAACTAAACGGTGTTCATGTAATGCACGTTACCAAAGGTAAATTACACCAGCGAAGAAAAAACCATTGATACACCCGTGAAATGGACTGGTCAGAATCCACCAGAAGCAAGGCTGATCAAGAAGATAAAGTTTTATCCTGGGTAGACTTCCAATCCCGTCAAAACATCCATGATGGTTTGACGGGTTTGACATCAATTCTGTTCCCACTATATGATGTGAATTCCTCATCCATGGTTCACTGTGCCATGAACATTGTAATAAGTATTCTTAAGACGATTAAACCATCACAGACCCCAGTTTAAGGCCGATCAACCATCACAAAGCTGCACATAGAAATGGCTGTAATTTCAATGATTGGTTGTGAGTTAGCAGGTAGGCTAGTGACTACAATGAAAACCTTGTTGCCTGTGTTGCAACACCAAGAAGGGCAGATCGCATTCTGAAATCATCGCACGTAACACAAAGTAGGTATGCACACTAGGTTAGCATCGCAGGCCATCATATTCTGCAGAATAAGGTTATCAGAATCAGGGTGATTACAAGACAGTTCACACAGTCGTTTAATGGGATGCAATAAGAATCGGCTGAATTAATATTCTGGGATGGATGACAACTGCTGGGGTAATGTAGCCTCTATATACTTGCAAGTGTACTAAGAGAGGTACATGGATGTCATATTAAATAATGACTTTCCTGTACTATCATGTGCCTGTGAAGGCCACTGCTCAAGTGATGCATTGTGAACAATACGACACAGCTTTAATAATTACCGTTTCCAAAAGAACCACATATAAAGGGGCAACATTATGTTTTCCTTCACATTAAGCAAAAACTTAATTATTTACGGTATACATTGCTCAGGCATTTCCTTTAGAAGATTAAATTATCTTCCAACGATAGGTCGTAAGATAAGATTGATTGTCTGGAGATATACAAGATTTCGTATATTACTTGGTCGCCATTTTGAGGACGTCATAATGTGCTTTCCATCAAATTACACAGAAACTAATAGATTTACGGTGTACATTGTTCTGGCATTTCTTTTAGAAAATTAAATTTCAATTCTGTCAAAAGATTGGACAGCACCAAAAGATTGATCGTTTAGTTCGGGAGAAAATTGGGGATTAGTATATCGCACAGCAGTCATATTATGTTTTTCTTCATATTAAACCAAAACTAACGGAATTATGGAATATATTCTTCAGGCATTTTTTTTAGCAAATTAAATTATGTTTCCAACAGTAGGTTGCGATAGGATTGATCAATTAGTTCCGGATATAATAGAGATTTAGTAAATAGTGTGATGGCCATTTTGATGACGTCATCACGGCTATACGTCGTCGGATTTGGAAACTACAACATGTGAACAGCTTCCATGTGCAATATGCAGCTTGTTGAACCGAAATATTTTTGCACTAACAGCATGCGCTATGAGTGCTTAAGGGGGGTTGACGACATGTCTGCCTGCAATGATGGAGCCTAGGCAATGTAGTCCATTGGCTAACTTCGTCATCTGTGTGAGGTAGTGTGACACGAAGGCGGAAGTGCTTTGCCATTATGCCATTGTCAGGGTGTCGTGGACAGGGATGAAATTGTGGTGTGCCCACAATGTGGAGATTGCCTTTAACTCGTATGCCATCACTCTGATGACGCTGTCTGTGCAGTTTATGTTTTGGTTTTCGTATGCACTAAGAATGTTTTTCTGATCCATTGTGGAATTGTTGCTGCTGAAGATTTGCCGAAGTATTTCTCGATTATATTTGTTATGGCTAGGATAATAATCGGTTTTGAAGGTTCGTGTGGTTTTGGGGTTTTGGCTCTGAAATCCACTTTTGGTGTTAAGGTCACAGAAGAGTTATCAGTGGCGAAGACACAGTAGGCTGGGTCCGCAGGTAAGCCTTGGATTTCACTGCAACGAAGACTTGCTGCTAAGGTTACCAAGATAAGTTTTTTTGGATGAGAAGGTAGAGAGAGCAATTTTGTATTGGTTCATAAGGTGGTTCATTAAGGAGTGTAGGACAACTGATAGCTCCCTATTCGGAAAAATGCGTCTGGTTGTCGGATGTTCCGTTTCGAAGGACTCTATTAGGGTGGAGATTCGGTAATCTTCAAGATGGCCGGTGTAGCCCGCTGCCTTGAAAATGAAGTTTAAAGCTGAGCGGTAAACAAGTATTGTTGAGCCTTTTAGACCTTCGTTGAAAAGGTCGTTGAAGTAATTTAGAAGGTCTGCAGGATTGATTGGCTTGACTTTCTCGTGGTCACACCAATGAAACTATGTTGACCAGTGGCTGCCGTAAATTTTGTTTGTGGAGATTCTGATGGCCTTGCTGGTGATGCGATTTGCTTGCTCTTGATGAATTCCTGTCTTTTTGATGATTTTGACGATAGTAGACACCATTGAAGATGCAGTGTGCTGGTTTTTGGGTGGAATTTGGTGCCTTTGTGACAGAAGATCCAGTTGTTGAGGAAGGCTTCTTCGAGTGTCGACTAGAAGGCTTAGAAGTTGAGGGAACCATGCTGCTGAGGGCCCGTTTGGGGCAAACAGAAGGAATAGTTCTTGAGACTGGGTTATCTTCATCCAGGACCTGTGGAAACAGTTTGAATGGTAGAAACAGGTAGGCATAGGGGTTTCTCCAAGGAAAGGACAGTGTGTCTACTGCCATGGCTTGGTCGTCTGGGACTGGACTGACGAATTGGGAAAGTATGACATTGTGCCTCATGGTGAATAGTTCTATCATTGGAGTGCCCCAAATGTTCAAGAGATATGCGCAGATGAATTTCTTGAAAGTCCATTCTTCTGTTAGAAGTTTGCGGCGAGATAGAGAGTCTGCAATCACATTGCTGTTGCCTGGGATGTGGAGTGGCAGAATAGCTGTGTTGAGTTTTATGCAGTAATTATCTCCCTCCTGCCAGATAAAAGCCACTGCCGTTGTGTTGTCTGCTTGGACTTGGACGGCTTTCCCTTTGATTAGGTGTTAGAAGTAAAGAAGAGTCCTAATTTCAACTCCAGAACGTTGATGTAGTCTTGTGCGACAGAGGCTGGAGGTTTCGTGATGGGCTATGTGTGCTCCCCAGCCCTCCAGAGAGGCATTGGTTAGGAGTAGGAAGTCTTGTAGTGGTTCGTGGAGTGGAACTGATTGAGTTAAGAGTCGGTCAAAAGAGGCTCGACTGGGTTTCCCATTTGTTGATGTGGTAGTGGTAGAACGATCTCGTCATCCATCTTCTATAACAGACAAGAATTGCCATGGAGTACATCTTGCCAATTAGGGAGTTTAATTCCCTGAGGGAATGGAAGATTTGTTTGCAAAAATTACGAGCGGGAAGAGAGCAGTCTTCTATTCTGCCTGGTGAAGGCATCACTGTTGCAGATTTTAGGTTGAAACAAACTCCTAAAAAGATGAAACTTTGGGTTGGAGTTAGACGAGATTTTGGTAGGTTCACTCCAAAGCCCACGTTGTTGAGGAGGCTGATCATTATTTGGTCTCGATTGGAATTTAGTTGATGGAGGTCCTGGTTGTTCAACACTCAATCGTTAAAGTAGGCGCTTGCTTCTATTTGATGTTGACGTAATTTGGCATGAAATAGTTGAGAGCTAAATTGAAAATTCGATGTGCTGCATTCAGTCCGAATGGTAGGCATTGAAATTCATAGACTTTGTTGTTATACATAAAACGAAAGAGATGGAAGACGGACGAATGGAGGGGTACATGGAGGTACGTAGGCATCGTCCAGGTCTATGGAGATCGTCCAATGTTTTTTTTTAGTGATTGACGAATTGAGTGCAGTGTTTTCATTTTGAAATGGTCATGGGCCATGAATTGGTTGAGTGGTTTGACGTTGAAGATTAGTTGGTCTCCTCCCGATTTCTTGGGACGGAGGAAGATGGAGCTGTAAAAACCTGGACCTGGGTGATGGCACTCTTGAATTGTGTTTATCTTCAAGAGGTCTTGAATTTCCAGTGTTATTTTTGGACAAGGGTGTGGTGCGAAGTCCCAAAAAGGAATTTTGGCCAAAGGTGGTTTGGTTGTATAAAACTAGACAAAAACTGTCTTGAATTGTGGAGAGATTCGTTGATTGGATGTCAGGTCCTTCCAAGCCGGCAAGAAGTGACGTATGCAAACACCTAATGGAAACATGGATGGATACATGGCGTCATTGTCCTCTCGTGACGAACACTTCCCTCCTGGTGAAGAATAGCCACTGCGTTTGTCGGGAGTGGTGCTTCTTCCGAATTGACCTTTCATTTTGTTGAAAGGGCGAGAGTGTGGCAGGTTTGGAAGAAACGACTGGTTGGGACGAAAGAACTGGTTGTTATTGCTTTCGTTAGACAATTGTTGTTGATAGGCTGCGAATGATGTCGTGACCAGTTGTCGCCATTGCCTTGTTTCAGATGTGGATTATGTGGTTTTGGTTTCCCTTACATGTCAAAATGTAGTGCCAGGTTGGAATTAATCCACGAAACAGTGTATCCATTTCGTGGATTGGCCCGAAGCTGAAATTTTGTTGAATCATTCAGATTGGGGGGTCGTGTTGAGAGCAATGTCTCAGGGCAAGAGAACATTGTTAAAACGTGCATGTACTAGCCAATTGGGCAAATGGTATGAAGCAAAGCATACCTTCTGATATAATTAGGAGACCGACGTGGATAATTGCATTACTTGGTCAGGCATTGGATTCTACGAAAGCTTTTTACACAAAGCATTAATGGCTGCGTTCAGTACATCGGCCTGGGAAGTGGCACGTAGGCCGAGACGGAGGCATTTATCATTGTCGAAAAGTATGTGCGTTGGGATTTCAGCTCTTTTCGGTAAAGGTAGAGCTGTTCCAAAATCTAGTTTAACGTCGGTGATCAAAAATTCAGACTGAGCGTAGGTATTAAAGTTTTTGATGTTCATTGCACCATCACCGTAACCTTTGAAGAATCCCGACTCCTGTCCAGGTTTGGTGGGGGCGGTTATTTATCGAGTTCTAGTGGCTCTCCCTTCCCCAGGATGGTGCCACTGTTGCGAAGAAAACGGGTCAAAAGCATCGTATATTGGCCGAGAAGAGAAAGCGGTTTGGTATTTCGATGACGTAGACCAAATCCAAAACCTGTCGTAAGACTCCAAGCGTATTACAGAAGCATCAGAAGAATGAAACGGTTTATAGAGAAAGCAGTCTGGTACATTTTCGTCTACTATTTTTAAAAGCTCAGTCAATGAGATGGTTGAAAAATCATCGGCGACCGGTTCGTCAGGGAAATGAATGCGTCGATCCAGTTGCTTACCAGCGGCTGCAGTGAGAGTTGTGACGAAAGCAGCCGATTGATGTAATTGTTGTTGTAGAACGGACACAGAATCAAAATAGTTGTCGTCATCCTGTGGGTTTCTAGGGGGATGACACGAAAAGGCGGTAGTAGGAACATAAAGCGATTGAGCAAAGAAGAGCATTGTAGGCAGCTTTAGATTAAAGGCGGTGTTGTTTCATGACTAGAGGACGAAACTAGAGGATGTTGTTTTTGCTTTAGAGAGCATTAACCCAAACTGGTTATCTGCACAACGATGATGATAAGAGGAACAGTTTCGCTTGAGAAAGTCAAGCGGGAAAAAAATGGGTCAAAGGGTTTACGCGAGCGTTAACCGCACTCGGTCATCTGCCCAATGGAGCCCGAAGGAACTAAGTGGCAAACCCAATAAGTTACAATTACAGTCTAACAATTGGGTTCAACAATGTGTCTAACCATTTTGGGCAATGTGAGGCTGAATTATTTACTAAACCACTAACAATGCAGGACAATTGGTGTATGACCGTTTCACCGAATTTTAATCTATGGATTTATTTTCGGCGAAAGGGTAATTCTTGTTTCACCGAATCCCCGTATAATAAACGTAAACGGTAGAAAAGAAAGACATGCAAAGCAAAAGTTTCGGGGGGAGGTCAAAAATTACTGTATAAATATGTACAGGACGGAAAGCCAAACTGGGACGATTAGTACAAAATTGATATTATGGCCATTTCTGTGCAGTCCTGTCAATATGGCTGATCGGTAGGGCTTCGTCCGAATTTTTTGGAGTAAGCTAAACAGGCGCCTCCAAGATTTGTCGCTGAAAAAAAGCGACTATAACCGCCAAAAATTCTCACAATGATAGATGAACATTTAGGTGACGGATACTTATGCGATTTGCTTTATCACTGGAAATACAAAGTTTACAGTTTATTTTATTTAAACTAGATGTAAGCCCGTGCTACGCACGGGTGTTGTAATGATTGCGTGATGTTTCCATCACTGGGTTGGTTTGGTGCAGTTCTTTATATGTAAGTGGCAGTAAAGTGATTGATTGCGTTCAGAGCCGTAATTAAGGGGGATGCGAAGGGTGCAAGGCATCCAGGCCCAGGAGGCAAGGGGGCCCAAAATTCAAAGCAGGTGGCCGAAAGTTTTTACATAAAACTTGTGTCCTAAGTTTTGTGGGTGTGCCTCCATTATTGAGGCACTCCCTTTAGTTGTACTTGCTGGCCACCACAGCAACTTCCTGTAACCTGATGTGTGGCCTGTATGTTTAATAAAGGCTGTAAAGGTCAGTGTTGGCAGGAAGCCAATGCTCATTATTATGCCATTCAACCCCCTGTTATCATTGGACCACACTCACTGGGAGAGGGTTCATACCCCCGCATCGGTAGTTAGCTAGGAGCTTGATAACTTAGGCTAACATAGCAAAAACCACTATAAAATAGGCCACAATTATGAACCCAAAATTTTTTAGTTTTGGGGGCTCTACATTTTACTCTTGCACCCCTTCCTTTGAAAAATTCTAGCTGCAGCACTGATTGTGTTGGCGTTGCCATGTGTTGCGATTTATTGACTTTTGACTTGAGTGTTGCTAGCACTGCTGCTGTTGTTTTGCAGTAGAGTACAAATGAAGTGCCAGCACAAACCAAGTGGTCATACGTTTTCTAGCAGGGAAGCATAAAATTTGCTCCCACCCAGAGAAAATATTTATTTACGTCAACATTTTCAATTACCAAGCACAACTGGAGGGGGAGGGGGAGAGTAGTAAGGAGACAGGTACAGCCGAAAAGGAAAATAAATGAATGGTCTTTTTTGGGGGTGGGGGTGGGGAGGGCTGCGGCGGATGGAGAACCATTTTCTGATGTGGGTTGCGGGATTGGGAAAATGCGGAGGAATATGATGATGACACAGACCCCAGACATCGGCA
Source organism: Lithobius niger (assembly GCA_023313725.1). Classification (NCBI taxonomy): domain Eukaryota; kingdom Metazoa; phylum Arthropoda; class Chilopoda; order Lithobiomorpha; family Lithobiidae; genus Lithobius; species Lithobius niger. The sequence continues at coordinate 7,316 of JAHWFP010063727.1, forward strand.
TATTCTTCGTTAGCAGCATATTGGGAGCTACTAATTTGTAACGTCACACGCTAAACGGGGTATAAGTAAATAAAAAAGAACTGATTGGCTATAAAAATCTAGCCGTCGGACTGATTTACTGCCAAACGGGAAAAAGGGCAAAAAGAAATAATAAAAAGTCATCAGTCGTCTCCCTTAGTAACGTGGGGCCGAGGTGGAAGCAAAATGGAAATAAACACCTTTGTTTCTATTAAGCCTTAAAGAACAAAAATACCTATGTTAAGCCATGGGAACAGTTACATTTTGAAAAATGAATAAAAGGAAAACCCGTGTGTTGATGATTAAAGCATCTTTTGGCTTCGCATCGCTTGCACTTGCACTATGCAACCAACGCGTGAGTACTGAGTTGTGATGATGTGATTACGAATTAAAAACTTTATTCAGATTACAAAGTCATACAGAACAGCACCATGACATAACGCTATGCAGTTAGGCTACCACGTTGATCACTCAAGTCACTGAAATAGCCAAGCATTTTTTTTTCTAAAACACCGAGCAGTTTCGTACTCAAACTCCCGATTGCTTCTTTTTAAACTTAAAAATTAGATGCTGTCCTTTGTTCACAACACAACTGCTAACAAATCCATACAGCTTGAACTGACTTGTCATAAATAATAACTGTAGGCGTCGAACGATAGCTGCCGTAGATGCTGAGACAACGGTTCGTGCTACATTCACGCAAGTATAGCCCACTACATCCCGGTCGTGCATATTGCTTCGTTCGCTTGCGTTGACTATCAAGAGATGGCGCTACGACTGTTGATCCGGGTGGTTACTTGCGGCCGTCGGCCGTCGTGTGGCCGTCTCGTTGCGTCCATCTGACGCGACAACTCGATTTTATTAATAAAGATTATTTTATTTTGTACAATGAAACCCATGAAATAAGTGATTTTAGCGTATATGCTGAAGGTTTAATGAGCTTTAATGAGGAGTCACGTTAGTGAAATATTTGAAAATGATAGCATATAATTAACAGACGTGGTTGGGGAAGTACGGGGTGGGGAGAGGAAAGGGAAACATTCAGCTATGTCTCTTTTACAATCCAGGAACAGGAAATTAACGAAATTGTATGGGGGACAAGCGCACGACTGCACGAAAAAGAACTGCCGGAAACATATAAGCTGTTTTATCGACAAAATCTTCGTGTTATTGTTGTTAAGACAGGTGTCTTGGCTCATAGTTCACATGCAGGGTACGGAGTTACACCAGGGAAAGACTTCCTTAACCTTCTCGATGCCCACAGGTTTCGTTTCTCGTTTATTTCTCTTTGCTTTCCAACAGGAGCACTTACTATGAGGGTGGGAAGGAAGGTGGTGGGCGTCTCTTCAACTACCAAAATAAGGGGGATGAACTTCCGGACACTAGGGCGCGACGAAGGTACACATTTAGATGATATCGGATGAAAGGTTGATAAAGGCACGAAAAACACTCGAAATGAGAAGATTTCATTTTTAACATGTCACCTAAGTACCCGCTCTTTTTCGCATAAATGTATAAATTAATGTCTACTGTCCACCCGTTTTGAAAAGTATGTTTTTTGTCGCCAAATTCTCCGTGAATCTCGTGTTAAATGGTTCGCTAAACTTACGCTTAGTTTGGATTAAAATATTGGATAATATATATCTGCTAATATGCAAGTTTTGTGCATTTGCTAGAATGTTTGCATCTATATGAATTAATACATAAACGTGGAAAGTCGACCATAAGCGTGGGCAAAGGAAAACACATGCTTGACCCAAGACCCATACATGCCCAAATTACATTTCAGTCATTTTTTCCCGGTAATGTGATTAGAACCGGCATTCACTTGGTTTGGAGAAGGGGATGCTTCCCATGCTTGTTGCTAGAACCGAGCATTTATTTATTTTGTTTTGTAATTTGTAAGGCGCGGCTGTCGGGTGCATGAAGGATTATAATCATTAAAAAATGGGACAAATAAAGCAAATTATTTTACAATTTTAACGAAATTTAAACCGTGGCCGGCCTGCCAACTTTCTGCTTTTATCCGACTTTCAGCAACTTTTTCTATCGAAAAGTTGTTTGCCATGCGAGCAGTAAAAGTCTTTTCAACAAAACAGTTTAAAGTCAACAGTCAATTACTAGGAGGAAGGAAACAAATTCGTCAAAAATCAGTTAAAAGGGTCGAGACAAACTCACTATCTGTGAACGGGGGATGGGGGGGGGGGGGGGGAAAGAGCTAAATAATTTTAGGAATTACATATTTCGCTTGACCTCCAGACTCATTAAAAAGTATGAACTCCCACCTCCTATTTTGTTATTTACTGATAGAAAGAAACGTCGTAAGTGTGTTGGTTATGCAGTTAAAAAAAATAGGTTTATTACAGTACAGAAATATGCGGTATCTGAAACCTTACAGGAAACCTTGTTTGTGTTCCTGTCTTGTCTTGAATTCGGTTCAGTCAAAGTTACCTTAAACTTCAAGAGATCGTTTTTGCTTTCCTTTAAGAACGAATGTATATTTTTTGGGGGAAAAGTACATAAAAATGTATAAATTTTTAAAAATTTCAATATTATTTACTATTGGAAATAAAGACAAGAGGATAAACGATAACACCTATCCAGATAAAACATACAGTATATGAGCATGGCAACCACTAGATACGTTATAACTTTACAGCTAAGGTAATTTGGCTGTTTTCAGCTATTTGAGGGTAACTAATAATGCGACATAAAAGGCTGAAATCAGGAGACTTTGGTCGCCTGACAACGTAAAAGTAACTGTTAGTGACATAGCTTAACGTTTTCTTGTCGAAAAAACGACGTGAATAACGTTAATATTTTCTTAATCAAGACACCTCCACAAGTCGCCTGCCAAGATGAAAACGATAACACCTATCCAGATAAAATATATGTAGTCCAGTCAAAATAGGACCTAAGGTGGAATAAAATCCCAAAGTCTTGAAACTTTCTAAGGCTCTTCAGGGAGGTCTAGTAATGACTATATCAAAAGTCTTGATGATTTGGATGTGAGCTGGCTTCGTTAGACCTGAAAATAAGTGACTTTTTTATTAGTTTTCCATAAATATCTCGGATTATGTGGGTCCTACCAAAAATGTTCCCTACAAAAATTAAAAAGAAAAAAATTTACCACAAATATGATTCTATTGATTTTTTCTCTAGCACCAGTAGTTTACAAGATATTCAAGTTCGAAAACTGAGAAATCATAGAAATTGACAAGAGATCTGCTATACGTGGTATGTAGTACAAAGATCAGGTGAACACACCCTAAACTCATTTAATTTACTACACAATCATATAACACCAAACACTTATTCACCGCTTGCGTATTTATTTACTACATATGCAGTTACTACATATAACCTCGTAACATCAAATACGTATACAATAACATTAATTCAATTCAATTCCACAACATGTGGTACATCTGCAAAATATGAGGTTGAGACAGCCTCAGGGGCTATAGCATCTTTGATTGCAGTAAGCACAATATTGCAAAGATTGCACAAGACTGCCGAGGCTCCTAACTCCAAAGTACAGCTAGCTGGTAACACGTTACTCTTCCATAGTTGCAGTTGGCAAAAACACGAAATGAGTATTGCATAGCTGCCCCTTCCGTGGGAGGAGTGGTAGTAGCTCCGACTTCATATTGGTGGCAGATTTTCTAAGAGCATGGTGCCTATGCAAGTTGAGGGACGTTGTAGCAGGAGGAGCTCTATACAGAGTCGAGAAAAACCTGTTATCTGCCACCGCTATCTGTTGATACTTGGAAGTTGAGTGGTTGAACTCATCTGCTACTGAGCACAATGCCTAACATTGTAACAGAACGAAGCTTATGTCTTCTCGCACTCTGTGACTGCATGAACAATTAATACGAAATCGTTGAGACCCTTCTGTTGTTGTCGGGATGAAGAAAATAATTTGCGTTCTACCTTTCTACGACCTGGCTTGTTATTTTGGTGTGTAGTCGCAATAGCTGTAAGAAGAAATATAGATCTTCATCTTCTACAACAATGGTTATATTGTCACTGTCACTCGCTTTGGTGATGGCGCGCCTGACAAGTAACAGCATCATTAGGTCTTTGAAGGCATTGTACTCCTCTACCATTTAGTTTGGAGGAAAGCATATGTTTATAAGATTGAAACTGATGTAGTGAAGTTAGGACACAGATATTTCTTGAGTCTGCAGAGAGCTCCTCCTACTAAACGCCCCTCAACTTACATAGGCACCGTGCTGGATGGGAAATAAGCTAGCTGCACTTTAGGGTTGGGAGTGTAGGCAAAATGGCAATATAGTGCCTACTGCAACCAAAGGTGCTGTTGCCCCTGAAGCTGTCCTCGACCTCATATTTAGCAGATGCACCACAGGTCGTGGAAACAAGTGTGGGTGCAGCAAAATAAGCGTGAGTTTCACTGCTATCTGCCACAACTGCCACGGTCACTGTTTGAATAGCCTGACACACTGTTGAGGACGATAACCATCAGGAGGAGGACGCTGACTTCGACTTGATTTGATGTTATTGTATATGTATTTGATGTTATATATAGTAACCCAATGTTGTAAATGAATATTTAGACTGAATAAGTGTTTGATGTTATATGAATGGTATAGTAACTTAAATGAGGTTAGAGTGCGTTCACTTCAGCTACGCACATCGCGTATCGAAAATATCAGTCAGTTTTTAAGATTTCTCAATTTTCGAACTAGAATATCTCGTAAACTACTGGGGATAGAGAATAAATGAATAGAATCAAGTTTGTGGTAAATTTTGTCCTCTTTAACTTTTGTAGGGTACATTTGTTTGGTAGGACCCACAGATTCCGAGATATTAATGGAAAACTAATAAAAAGTAACTTATTTTGGGGAGTTTTGTGGTCTAGAGAAGCCAGCTCACCTACACATCATCAGGACTTTTGATATAGGCATTACTTGACCTCCCTGAAAAGCCTCAGAAAGTTTCAAGACTTTGAGATTTTATTCCACCATTTGCCAAATTTGAGCCTTCGTTGACTGGACTAATATGACCATGGCAGCTAGACACGTTGTCTTTACAGCTAAGGTAAGTTGGCTGTTTTCAGGCATGTGAGGAAAAATAATTATGCGACAGAAAAGGCTGAAACTTGTTTAATCGGGAGACTTTGGTCGCCTGACAATATAAAAATCACTGTTAATGACACAGCGTAACGTTTTCTTGTTGAAAAAACGACGTGAAAACGTTGATATTTGCCTAACTACTAGTGGCTACTAGTAACGCTTTTTTTGTATCACGAAAATAAATTCTTCCACGCGGTGAATAAAGCTGGTTCTTAGCTCATTTTACTGGTATTGCTCGGGAAATGTGCCCTTTTCATGAGTCCTCTTATAATTGGCCAAGTGGTTCAGGGGCTAGAGCCACTAAACGACCAAATTGATTGTTTTATATTGTTTAAAACATTGTTATTATGGAACAATACC
>JAHWFP010063804.1:0-10253 GCA_023313725.1 Lithobius niger
AAAAAAAAAAAGACCAAATCTTTGCCATAAAAGATAAAGATATTCTGTCTCTTAGCGAACCACCTATTTGCAAAAACAGTGCATTCTGACAATATAAGTACTGAAACGATAAGCGTGCAACACTTAAGCATGTTATAATGTACTGTTGAATGACAATACAAACAATGGTTACAACAATAATTTTGCACTTACGAGCCACTTCAGGGCCACGTGCTTCTAGCTGCAACCCCCATTTTACAAAAAGGCACGTCCCCATATGACGCCTTACCTGTCTGCCAAAATTTAGATCTGGCAACTTTCCCTAATGAGCTGTAGACGTGTCGTTATACCCTATGAGAATTAACATGGGAGCCTGCGGACTAGTTACTAGTTACTAGTTACCAGTAACACAAATCAACGTTATTGAGGACACTTTTTCACCATGAAGGACACGTTCCCACATTTTCGTGTTGACGTTTTCTTTGTTACTGGACCGAAGACACCTGATTCAAACGATTTGCAAAGATTTCTACCGCATGGGGAATTTACACCAGTATGCTGAAATCACGTATAAGTTGGTTTCAGTTAAAAGACACGGTCTGCTAGTGAGCCGTCATCTGACAACAATAACACTCTAACAATTACGCTCTGGCAATTAAGCTCCAACAACAATAAAACGTCTACTTGGCGGCGACACACTAGCGTGTGTCTAGATAACAGTGATTGAAACAAAACAAAATCCCAATGGTTCAGACTAGAACAGACTAGAACTAAGCTAACCACCGGGTAGTTAGGGTCTAATGCTTACCAGCCGCTTACTGACAAAATTTTACACCTAGACCCTGACTGTCAAAGATTGTCCGTGTTCCTTCTAGGTTTTGACTTTTAGACCCTTACTCTAAACATTTAACGTTCGGTTTTTGTAAAATATAGCTTTAATGGTGGAATCACCGCAATGAGGTTTCACAAGGACTGACCATTAAAGCTTGGTGTGTATCTAAAATGTACAGGAAACTTTGCAGGAAAGCTTATTCGTATTACTGTTTCGACTACGGTTCAGTTAATTATACTTTAAAGGCGCCCGTTTGCCATTTCGATAGAGTTCCCCATATTCTAAACACAGAATCCAGATTCCAGATTCTCCTGCATCCAATAGGCTGATGTGGGTTACTTGAACTCGTTTTAGTTACGAAAATCGCGGCGCTGCTGCGAATAGTGTTGTTCCAATTTTTATTTACCGCTATTTTCTCTATATTGCTCGAAGATTCTACGGTGCTACATCTTGGAGTTTAAAAGATGAAAAGGCGCCTTTAAGCATGAAAAGAGCTCGCTTTTGTTTTCTACTATTAAAAGACGGTCAAGTTTTGCGACGACTGCTAAGATGGCCACTCAAACATGAATTTCAAACATTTATATCTTAATAACTACTTCGTGAATCGGGATGGCATATTTTGCAATGATGTTGTTTAGTGATCAGTTTTTATCCCCAAGAGAGACAACACTATCATTTCATCCGAAGGGGGGTGAACTAAAAAATTCCCTGAATTGTGTTAGATTGATATGCCTTTAGCGAACTTGTCTACTTCTTCTTCGGCTTCTTGTTCTTTTTCCACTCAGAACTAAAGTGGTAGGATGCGGATGAGGAGACTTGGAAGGGACCGATATAGGTACCAAATTAATTCTGGATTATAAGAAATGCTCAGTGCCCTTTTCGTATGGTCAATATAGATTAGATTGAGGGTGAAATCCTGAAATTGTTGAAAAGAATTGTTCAAATGTAACAAGGCATGAATGATCTACATTAATAAAAACGAGTTGCTGTGTTGTAAAACGGCTACCGTCCCAGACAGCCACCCGTCAACGACACCCAGCCACTCATCTAATAATAACAGTATTCAATTATTGCAAACGGGATGATTGTTGGCAATAAACTAAAAACTGATTGTTGTCAGTCAACTGAAACGACGGATAAAACAATGCTTCAGTTCAGGTATATGCACAGTTTAGCTGCAATTCTAAAAGTAACACGAATTAATAAACAAAAACGGAACGTTAAATGTTTCGAGTAAGGGTCTAAAAGTCAAAACCTAGAAGGAACACGGACAAGCTTTGACAGTAAGGGTCTAGGTGTAAAACTTTGTCAGTAAGAGGCTGGTAAGCATTAGACCCTAACTACCCGGTGGTCACAAATAAATACATTTTGACGAAAAACTGGAAATCCTCCTACAACGACCCATGTGATGATCCAGTGGTAGTACGATATACATTTGCTGCTTTGCTTTATGTTGACAATTATTTTTCGATTTAGTAACATGGCAGGGTATTCGAAGCAGAGAGCATTACTGGTTATCCTTTACCGTAAATCTACGAAATATAATAAAAAAATTCTAAAGCATCAAAAGGCAAAATGCAAACTTCGCAAGAAAATTGTGTTCTTAAAGTTCCATAACACTATTCGAAGAACAAAGAAAACCTGCTACAACCGTTCATACACACGTTCTGTCCGAATAGAGTAGAACTAAGCTAACCACCGGGTAGGGTCTAATGCTTACCAGCCTCTTATAAAATTTTACACCTGGACCCTTACTGTCAAAGCTTGTCCGTGTTCCTTCTAGGTTTTGACTTTTAGACCCTTACTCTAAACATTTAACGTTCCGTTTTTGTTTATTAATATTAAACTGCCGACTAACGGTTCTATCGTTGTAGACGATTAAAATAAAAGGATTAGTGAAACTCGGTTAAAGATTGGGAAAAAAAATGACAAGAGCCGCCGGGCTAAAGGTTTCGACATTGCTGTACAAAGGCGTATTTATTTATTTACGATGAGAATATGGATATGAAAGTGGATGGAGTCCGGGTCAGGGTTAGCCCGTGCGCACAAACTGAACACGTAACTTTTAATGGATAACACAATGCTTCACGTATATTTCACTGGAACTGGCTTCCTCGTAATGTGATTGAAGCCAGATCTGTTAACGACTGGAAGGCAATCTATGACAAAACACTTTCTGCCATGCAGTGGTCTTCTGCTCATCCAACCATACAAGCAGAAGCAGTTTAATGTATGCAACTTAACATTAAACCGCTGGCTAAAGGTTTTGTCGTTCTAGATGATTAAAATTAAAGGATTAGTGAAAACTCGGTTAAACATTCAACAAAAAATGACAAAGCCAGCAAGCAAAAGATTTAGATTTTGCTGTACAAAGGCGTATATTTATTGATTTCCGGTGTAGAAAGGCGTATTTATTTACTTCCGGTGGAAACATTCATATGAAAATGCATGGAGTCCGTATCAGGGTAGGCGCTGATTGAGTGATCGAAGCGAACGAAAATCAGCGTTTGTTAGCCAGAGTGATCGAAAATACATAGACGGCGTATACACGGCATACACGCACTTCCACTACAAACACATGAAACCGCAAACCATCTCAATGTAACAAACACCATCCATGCCCCAACCCTTAACTACTTGCTAAAGGTTCTGTCGTTATGGACAATTAAAATAAAAGTATTAGTAAAAATCGGTTAAATATGGAAACAAAATGACAAAGCCCGCGTCCTAAAGGTTTCACCTTTCCGGGCCAGGGGTGGTGCTCATTGAGTGAGTGAAGCAAACGAAAATCAGCGTTTGTTAGCTAGTATGCGCAAAAATACATAAACGGGATACCCGCCTTGAGCAACAAACACATGAGAGAGCAAGCCGTCCCAATGTCGCAAATGGTGCATCAAATACCACCCGTGCACAGCACGGGCTTCAGCTAGTACTGCTATAAGACGCGCTATCAATCTCTTGGGGTAAAATGCCATATAAAATTATGACCTCGAGTAACAATGCATTTTCGTTGAAGTAAAACGAGACCTTCACCTGCGGCAAAACGGTGAAAGGATTGAGAGAATTCGTTGGTAATCAAAATAAAATAACTGTTTTGCTTGCTTATGACAAGCACACAAAGCAAACACAACAAAATATATGAGTTAAAAACATTTACAATTTTACGATTGTCTGGCAAGTTTAGAACACATGAACAAAGAAGTGAAAAGATGTAACATTAACTATATAGACCATTCGCCGTTTACAAAAAAAAAATTAGAGCTCGTATCCCCATGGAATTCACAGCTAGAAGGCACACAAATAAAAACCAGATTGGAGTTCACTCGAATGAAACGAACAAAAAGTTGAATTCAAATTTTGTTTGTTTTTAATTCTTGGTAATGTTAGAAAGTGAACACAATTTGTGTTTGAATGTGCCATGCGTGTCGGTTTAATTTAATTTGTGCATCAACATGCGTTTTGTTATATATGGGTTTTGATTTGACTGTGCTTGTGGGTTTATTTATGTTTTAATTATGCATCGTGCTATGTGTGTGTATTTTGTGTGTCTTTATTTCTAATTTGTGCAAAATGCGGGTTCTTTCTTCTTTATGTCTGTATTGTTCGTACTATGTTAGTCTACGTTTTTGGATTTAGGTGTATTTCTAGTTCGAATTTTGATAGGTATTTTGTCGTTTATAGCGTTTGTTTTGTTTGTGTTCGTGCATGTGGGAACAGCTTTTAGTTCTGTTTCATCTGAGTATTTAAATGCGTTTTTTTTGTGTGTGTATTTCTAATTTGTGAAGTGTATAATCGTTTTGTTTTACCGAAGCAAACAGTCTACATTAAAGACTGGCTTTGTGAGAACACAAGTTACACTACTAGCAGAAAGAAAGAAAAGTCAACTTCCCTGACTGGGATTTGAACCCATGACTCTCCGTCTACTAGCCGGGTATACTATAACCATTGTGCAACCTGGGCAGACCCTGGATACATGCCCCAGCCGAGCTAAGAATCTGTTCAACTTTTCTTCTCAGCAGTAACATAAAGGTCACAAACCTAGCATACAAACAGTAAGCACAAGGTGAACGGCCTAATACGGGTCGGTATGGTGTTTTAAAGAATATGTCAAAAATAAAGTTGGTGAAGCAGTCATATCCCTTTAGTTCGGTATTTGGGCGGTTTTTTTTTCTGTAAAGTTTTTCTTTAGAGATATCAAATGGGGGACGGACACCAAAACGAGTCGCGATATCTGATGGTAATTGCGAAGTTTAGACCCAGCGGTATTTTTTGACCCCTCCCTGCCAACCTCGTCAGTTTCTTAGTGACTGGTCATTATTCATCACCAGGAAGTGGCAGGAGGAAATGTATGAGTGGGGGTGGGGAGGGGGACTTATTTTTGTTAGCACTACCAACGACGGTGGTCATGTACTTTTTAGGCCCCGTAAAATTTAGACCTCAAATTTAGACTTTCAGTAGTCAATATTTCTTTAAATGTTTGTCTGCACGTTTGACTTTTATCATTACACACGTTTTTATCGCCCACTATTTTACCCATCAATTCTCACATCTTTGTACGACTGTTTAATGTTAAATTGCAAAATTGTACCTACATCCAAATTACAAGAAATATAAAATCTAAGATATTAAAGAACATACTAATACCGTCCGTCTATTTCCTGTAGGCTAGTACTATTCTTGCTATCGGGGTGCCTAACGAAGCCCTTATAAATGCGTACATTTCCACAGGTGGTAATAGGACATGTTTCGCCCTAACATGTTAACCCCCAATCGGCAAGAGAATTGGCGTGGAGTCGGGAGGCGAAACACGCAATTTTTTCGGTAGTTAGTGTTGCCTAGAAGAAGTGACACACGTTCCTCGTGTCAAGATTATTTCAAACCTGCTATCGGACAAAGCTGTTCAATCTTTCTCAGTGATGACCTAAAAGCCACGAAAACACAAGAAGGGAAAGAAACTGATTCTTGGCCTCCATGCACACTAGAAATAATTTGAGGAATAAATAAAGAATAAATCACAAGGTGAAAGGATTACGAAGAAAACAGTCTGCATTAAAGACTGGCCTTGACGGACCTTGTGACAGTACAAGATACACTAATGTGAGAAAGAACTAAAAGCTAAAGCTAAACAAGCGGCTACAGCGACTACATAGTCGCACCCGATCTTCTGTACAGTTCTGCCATAGTGAGGCACATTTCTCTATCTCGCATTGCAACAGCTCTCTATTATATAATCTAAAAACAGTAACCATCAGAATGAAATGTGTTAGCTTTTAAGCTTATTTTACGTTTTAGGCGTCAGCGTTTAGGCCTAATTTACAACTTTAATTTCGTAAGTAGCAACTAACGGAGAATAGGATTGTATACAGTAAGCCTATTCAATTTTGCAACACGGTATGCCTCCGCGCTCACAGTTACAGTGTTACAACGTAATGCGCAACGTAGCCTATATAGATCAGTGGTAGTATAGGGAAGGGACAGGAGAAACACTGCGGCAACGACTCGTAGCAACTATTGACGTTGTCATGGTAACGTGATTTTAAACCTAATTTTCATTTTTTAGGCCTAATTTTTTTAACGGCAGTTTTAGTTTCGTAAGTAGCAGATAGGCCTAATGGAGAATTTAGTTTGATTGTAAGCCTATTCATTCATGCAACAATGCGACAAGACTCTTTTAAACGAAGCTAAAATGTTTTTACGGCTGCGTTAACACAAACAAATCTTTAGGATTTCAATTCAACGATGAAATGTTATTATTTAATTTAGTTACGTCGAAGAAGTCTATTAACTATAAGGAGGCAACGATGTTTAATTAGCCATGTTATTTAACTAACTTCTGACACTGAATCGAACGTTGTAAACAGTGGTCGTCAATTTCTAGTACCGTTGCGAAGTTGAAAAAAACGATGGATGGACGGACAAAGTCGTTGCAATAGTCTTCTCAGCCGGTACGGCTGTACAGGAGACTAAAACAAAAGGACTACTGCCCCTGCGGCGACTCGAACCCAGGACTTCTCACTTAGAAAGTTTAAACACCTACTAAGTTCGGCTGGAGCCTGCAGCCAGGGTCCGCACCGGTAGCACAGTGGTTAGAGAGACCGACTAGTAAGTGGGAATTCCTGAGGTCCAGACGCGGTAGTTGTCTTTTCTTTCTTTCTCGCAAGGCAACTATCTAATAGAGAATGTTTGCTTTGTCAATCCTCTGCGTTGTAACTTCTTTGCTATTTAGTGTTTTTTGGTGTGTGATGTGCATGCATTCGTGTGGATGGAGCCTGTTATGTTGATTAATGTGTGTATGCACTTCAGAAAAAAAAACAGTTTTTGTTTTTAAAAAATTATGTGCGAGAAGTAGTCAATGAATATTCTGTTCGTGTTACCATGATGCCCCATTTCGCAGAACGCGGTTTTGCAGAAAATAAAACGGATTAAGATTTTTCTGCGAAACGAGAATTCTAGTTTTGCAGAAAACAGTTTCGCCGAATCAAAATATTCTTTAAAAATTTGACATTGGAGATGTTAAAGATGCATTCCTAACTGGAAGGAATTTGTGATTATAGTTTGTTCCACATTATGTTTTCAGAAAACTGACTGGATGACGACTCGTTTCCTTGCACTAAGAGTGCAAAAACATGTGGATAGCACACTTGTAGATGCAGCATAGTTACTGTTAGAGTTTACGAATGGGATGTTTACGGATTTTTTGCACTCGTAGTGGAAGAAAACGTGGCGGCATCCAGTCAGTTTTCTGAAAGCATAATGTGGAACAAAGTATAGTTGCGGTTTGTGATTAGTTGCGGTTTGCGGTTGCGGTTTAGCCGCAGCGAGCAAAGTACATATTTTGGAAAAAAACGAAATTCACTTTTCGCAGACAAATCTTAATCCCTTTTATTTTCTGCGAAAAGGTATTCTGTGAAATGGGATTTTGCGAAATGGGACATGACCATAATGATGATAGCCATTATTTTTCTAAGACCATACGAATTTAAAAAATGTTTAACGGGCATATACCTTCAGAAGACAAAAAGATGGCACAAAAGCCTTTAAGAAACAAATATTGTTAAAGGTACATTCCTCCCGGTTGGCTTTCCTGTAAATGTCGCTGATGCTATTTCGCAAAGGATGCTCGAATAAAATGCGAGGGTATGTCCTTTTAAGAGAAGGTTTTCGTCTGGTGCGGTGGTGCCCAAGAAATATCAATTCAACTTTGCGTGGCCTAAGTCTTCTGCCCTTTAAAATGTCTGCTGTGAAAATTGATCATGTCCTTTTAACGAACATTATCGAGGGTAAGTCATCGTCACTGTACAGCCTGTTCGTATAGTTTCCACTTTAAGACGAAAGTGAATTTATGGGTATCGACAGGCAGTGGTGTACCCGGGGCGGAACCAGATGTTGGCGTGGATATGACCATCTTGACTAAGGGCTGGTGGCCTAATTCATTAATTTTAATGTATGGCCTGGGCATCATTGTCAACCTGTTGTCCTTCCCTGACGAATTGCATTATTGCACAAACAACATTATTATTACTATTATGATGATTTACCAAATCATGGATATCAAGTACTATAATTTATCCAAACACACCAAAAATTAATCTTTTCTCTCAAGTTAGTTTGTTGTCAGGTTTAATCACCAACTTCAAAGGTGACAGTGGCGCGCATTGAGGAATTTTGTTATGGGGGAAGGGGTTGTTTGGGGGGGGGGGTTGGGGGGGGGGGGGGATTTAGAAATTAAATTTGGGTCCGAGTGTTAAGCTAAGTGGTCTAGGAAGGAAATTCCTTTCGGGGTCTGCAATGGAACTAATTTTAGTACCTTGAAGGAAAATTTCAGAATATTTTAAGTTGCAGTTTTTTAGTTTTTTTTTTAATTTAATGAAGGCAGCACGAAGTCAAGACTTATTTTTTGTCGACAATAACTTATAATTAATAATATATTTTTTATACAAATGTATACTATACATAAAACGTTATTAATGCAATTTCTTATACAAATCAGTTTCATTACAGTAATAATAATAATAAATTTTAATATGCAGAGTTTAATGTTTTAAAAGCCATAGACTGATTAGTTTTTATTTTAGTTCATTATAAGTGTTTATTTGTTTAAGATGTTTAGGTATTTCACAAAAAAAGTTTTATCGTGTAGGTATTCCGAAATCATTTTACCATATTTGTTTCTCCATAATGATAACTTTAATGAATCTTTCCTTAATTTTATTTATTTTCCTTTAATATCCTCCAGCTTATTTTTCAGATGAAAGTAGTTTTTAATCAATATTGCATGTGCGTTGTGTAAATTATTAATATTTAAAATTCTTTTTGATTTTTTTATTTCAGCGGTTTTGAGTTCCATTATTAAACAGAATTTTTAATACTTCGTTTTGAATCTTTTGTAATCTGAAAATTTGTGATTTTGCAGCACTTCCATAAATTTCTAGTCCGTATCTTAGTACCGATTCAATCCACGCTTGTATTCGTGTTATTTACGGAATTGCTTATAATATACAATTTTGGCATCATTAGTTTAATTTTATTTGTAGCCATATTTATAAGTGCTTCACGTTTCCATTTGGCATCAACCATCCATCATTCCAAGATATTTAGTCGAAAATCTTTTTTTTTTTTTTTTTGGCTTTTTTCCTTGTCTTTGTTTTTATATAATTTTACATAAACATTTTTTTTCAGGTTTTATATACATTTCAACCGTTTTTTCTTTACTAATATACACTTGATTATTCCAGAACCACTCCTGAAAATTTTATCAAAATCCTTTTGTAAGGTTTTTATCGTTATGATATAGTTGTAGTCCGAACTTCTGAAGATACAAATATCATCTGCAAAAAGAATTAAATGTTGAATATCTTGTTCATTGTTGTTTATGTATAACAAAAATAGTAAAGCTTTATTTGTCTACTTTTACCAAATTTTATTTTAAACTCCGGATGTGGGAGGTGGGGAGAGGAGGGCGACTTGGGGCGGGGGGGGCCCCCCCCCCCTCCACCCGGAGTGCACCACACTGAGAGCTGATGTCATGCAGTTTAGCAATATAGTTGCACAGTTTTATTGACTGCATTGAACAATTCGCCAAATGGAGCTTTTACATTAGAAAAGAAAGAGGAGGAAGTAGCAACAAAATACCACGTCGCGGAAAAAAAACAGAGCTATTCTTAGATTCTTACATTGCCTGAGTGTAATCAAAGGCGAGGGAACGAACTGGACACGTGTGCATTACTTCAGCCAACAAAACGGGGAAAACC
The DNA here is from genome assembly GCA_023313725.1 of Lithobius niger. Taxonomy (NCBI): domain Eukaryota; kingdom Metazoa; phylum Arthropoda; class Chilopoda; order Lithobiomorpha; family Lithobiidae; genus Lithobius; species Lithobius niger. Next base: position 10,063 of record JAHWFP010063804.1, read on the forward strand.
AGCTCACGAGGTACTGAGCGAAGCGGCCGGTGATTTCCCGAGCAACGGGCGATAACACATACTTCGAAACACAAACTGACACTCCTTAAACGGAAATTGGTTGGTTAATGGGCGAACATGATTGGACTGCCAAAATAGATGAGGTGAACCGTGTCATATGGATTCATTCCTAATGGTTTCTTTTTTTTTTT
>JAHWFP010063820.1:0-16505 GCA_023313725.1 Lithobius niger
AAAAAAAAAAAAAAAAAAAATAAGAACTGATTAATCATTATTACAAAGATTTGGTTTTGAAAATGAATTGGCATTGTAAAAGATTACACCAATTAAAAAAAAATCAGTTTTTGGAAAGAAAAGTTCAGAACTAATATAATGGGGTTGAGAAAACAAGCAATGGAGATATTCTCCGTTATAATTTCTAATCTCAGTGCTGTTGCCGTACCGACACTGATGATATTGTTTGCCTAGGACTTCTTCCAGTTTACTGTCCAGGCATTTGTCCAGGCATTCTGCAACGCTCTTTGCACTACCACACGGCTTTATTGATGTAGACACGTGGCTGAACTGTAAGAAAACAATACAAAACATTACCACGTAACGAATATATGGTTAGATTTGGTAAATAAACAATTTATGTATAACAACGTTCACTTTTAAGATAGGATGCAGTTTCCATGTACAGTAACGTAAGCTTTATTTCATGAAAGGGTGGAATCTGATTTAAATCATCACTTTAAATCATGATTTAATTAAGTTATTGTTATTAATAAGAATCCAGATTTTAATCACTGGATTTATAACACACACATATGGTTCTCGGCGTGGATTCCGAACAATGAACCATTGTGACAAAGCCATTGTCGAGACAACCACAATGAACCAAAGGAAAGTTTGTCGAAAGAAAAGTTTCGTTGTTGTCTGAAGGGGGATTTCGAAATCAAGCTAGAATGCAATGACACCAGCAAATTGTATGCTTATTCATGCTTATTTTTACCATTTTTTTATACTTATGAGTAATTGCATTTCTAATTTTCAGGAAAACGTTTCAAAGTAACCGATTTCTTAAAATAAGGTAGTTTGCCGGGGCTGCTGGGAAGCTTACAGTGCTCCCCCGACCTCCATGGCCAGCCCCCGTTCCACCCCCCCGTGTGAGGGGACCCAAGGCTCCCGCAGTACATATTCCCAGGAAGACCCGACCCTTCCCAATCTGACACTGATGTGAAATACATTAGCATCATACAACGAAATCATAAAATGATCACGGGAACACAACACTATGACCAATCAACACCCATTCTACTTGTAAATATTAACCGGTTCTACTTGAAATCTAAAACAAATTAGTTTGTGGATAGCTCTGCAACCCACCCGATGAAGGTTGCCTCCCAGAGAAGCTATTGCTAGCCATTTGACACAACCGTCATTTTGATTATTTTTTATTTATATGTTAAATATAGAACTTTCAAATACATGTTTATTTATCGAACACGCATACACGTATTCAATTAATAAATGGACAGTATTTATCACTGACGGTGTCCATTTGGCTCTCCGTCCTGTAATTACACGTATATTGTCTTAACACTTCACTGTGCAAGATTCCGAATACATCCGTCATTGCACAATGCTGAATAACCCAGTTAGCCAACAAAGGTTCTCTATTTTTATCTCTTGATTGTTGCTCGATTCCGAAGTACCCCATCACCGTTCATACCGTGGAAACTCAATGCCGAACAGCCCCCTCAAACAACTTCTCCTAAAAAGTTTTTACAAGAAATTGTCTGAAGGGGCTATTCGTCGTTGAGGTTCCCTGGTATGAACGGTGATGTGGCACTTCGGAATCGAGTTACAATCAATAAACACGTGCATAGAACCCTTCACCAAACAAACAATAACAATACTGTCTTTGTGTAAACATTGTTGCACGCCACAGTCGCCTTGTCAAGCATCTGAATTAAGCCCTAACCAGACTGGCTGCTCGCGGCTGCACGAAGTCGCAGTATGGTGTAAAAAAGACTTCAATATTGGTCCTTAACGCAACACCAACCATACGATAGCGGCAATTTTGACCTTGTAAGCACGTAGTCGCGCATTGCTTCGTACGAAATTTTATTCTGTCTGGAGAGGCCTTTAGAGAACGTCAGTGCGATTTGTTGTTTGTTGCAGCCGCGACTCAAACCGTATGCGGTTACTATGAACAGGATAACCAACGGCGTCTCGGGAGTTCTGGCAACGCTAAATTGTGGCTGCGCCTCTCGTTGATTGTTGGCAGAACTCACTCGACATCGTTGGTTATCCATGCTTACCCTTCCTTCAAATGTTACAATTATTGGCCTACACTTAAGAATTTTAGGTTTCAGTTTAGTTTCTCTCATGACTAAACCATGCGCAGTGGCTATTTGCCGTGACGTCACCATGAGTTAGCAAATGACGAACGAGACCAACGGCTGTTTGGCCGTCTGATTGGACTAGCCCAGTCACGTGATAGGCACGTCACAGCAAACAGCCATGGCGCGTGGTATAGTGTCGCCGAATAACTGCTTACAGTGACAGCCTCTTCAGTAGATTTGGTTGTTTTCACCATTTGGATATGTTCACACAAATATATTCAACTGCCCGGGAAAAGCCAAGGTTGGAAAACTAAACTGGTGATTTTTGCTGAAGGTACACAACAAAAACGAAGCCGTCATATGGATGGCAATGCCTTGACTGAAGGCTTATCACCATGAAATTAAAGCAATTCGTTTTACCAGTTTCTTAGCTTGCTGCCTGCTATACATTTAAATCTGTATCATCTGTAATGTTTATTAAGACTTCAGTGTTCGAAATCAAAAATCAAAAATTAATTATCAACTCGCCAATTTTAATCTTATACAAAGTAAAATTAAACATTGCACATTAACTACAAAGTAAAAAAAATGCAAAAAAAAAAAAAACATTTATCATGTTGTCCTTTTCTTCCTGTCTGGACTCAACTGATAACAACGTCCAAATTCTAGGCCGAGGAAACAACCGAAGATTTCTTCACTGGTTTTTCAACACCGCCAAAAAAGACTAAAATTTTCATCTTGAATTCATCTTTTGCTTACTTTGGCATCAGAGAGGAGAGTAAAGTTAACACATACCATTACAAACACGGGCAGTGGATAACGTATCGTTTACTTGTCTTCATTGCTGATCATTTAAATTTGTTCTTTAACACCACCTTTAACAATTATTCTCACAAGGGTCATTGCATCTCTTTTCCCTGCCATTCCTAGCTACAGGGCCTGGTTTATTCAAGAGTTTCAGTTGCATTGTCCTATGAAGCAAGTTATGATATCAACACCATATGCTAGACACACGAGGGGTAAGTCGACGTTGAGTAGCATGATGGAAGTAACCGTACATAAACAATGAAGAAAAGGACTTAGCAACAGCAATACCCATACGTTACCTGCTGTACGGTTAATCGAAGACTGTGGATTTTCCCAGGTAATAAGTTATCAGTTTCAAAATAAACTTCATGACGTGGGATTGTTCCAAGTGGATGCACCATGTACTGTTCAAAAGAAATGTTAAGTGCTGATGAACCATACAATAATAGCAATGATTACACTCACCGGTGAACAAGTTGAATTTAATTAAAAAGGAATTGTAGTTGTAAGAAATTTTATGGCCTTAAATAACTTGAGGGAAAAATAGCCCATGCCATTTGCACAGAACCATGATTGAAACAAAACAAACAACAAAAAAACAAAAAATTGTAATGTCCAACAGGTGCAATTTTTTTGCACGGTTCGATCATAGGGCATTAGACAAACAGGCACTGTCAAATAAGCACTCGGGCAGTTAGGCACTGTTCAAATAAACACTAGACGTAAATATTAAATTTGAACTATGGATTTCAGTAACCATGAAGGAGAAAGCCTTAAAGGGATATACCTCCCAGCGCCATTTTTCTCGATCCGCCACATCAAGTACGGCCCCAAAGGTGTATTTCCTTACCGTTAGTCTTTCCCTTGCTAAAAATCCTTTTTAAAATGTGGCGTCTAGGAGATTTTCTGTTGAATATAATGGAACTTTATTTACTAACGACCCGTCACTAAATGATGCATTGCGTACGTACAATAATCATGACGTTTCACCTCTGTGTGTACATCTACTAATTTTCTAATAATTACCATGAGATATAAAATCTAATACACTAATGCGACAAAAAATAAAATTAATTATTCCAATAGATCACCGAAGCAAAATTATAAGACACTAGCCTAGAAAATTATAAATTGTGATTTTAAAATACGAGAATCATTCTGGTTTGTGACGACACAATCGTTGACTTGATGCTGTCTCGTGTTCACAAAGCCAGCCGAGACAGCAGCTATGCGAGGAACGCAGCTACCACCCCAGCCGACCTTGGCACTGTAATTGCTCGGATGATGATCTGCGCGTAGCTGTAATTTGGCACGCGGAATGTTATAAGGCAGGCTGGGTGTCCCTTTAACCATGCGGGAGAAAGCTTAACTTGGAATTCAAAATATGGATGAAGTAAAAAAGAAAGTTCGGGATGAAATTACCAATGAAGTATTTAAAACTTACGTATTCATGACACAACTCCATTTAAAAACTGTTCTGTTCTTTTTCCGTGCATCAACATTTATTTCACAATGTTTTTTGAATCACTTTTTTGGGTTCTCACTGTACCCTGCTTTGTTTTGTTTTTTAGTCTTTTCTGCAAAATCCATTTGCAGGACAAGTAATGGACCTTTTTCATGCACTCCTAAAAAGCACATAGCTGACTTCCACATTGAAGGATTTAAAGATGAACACGAGGTTTGAATTGATTGATCCACCCTTTGAGTGCACTGTTGTTCGTGAGACGTTGCTAAGCAACGCACGATTCAAAGGGCTGGCTGGAATTTTGTAGAGCGTGGCTCAGTCATGCTTGTTGCATCATGCTGACTAGTCATCAGTGCAGTGACATGTATGTAGTTGAAGTATTCTAGTTCTGGTTTTGTTTCTGAAGTTGCAATGATTCGTTAATAGACCATTCCTTGTGGCACGTCGTCGCCAGGCAGGAATGTCAACCTACCAACCATCCTGTACAATAACTTGAATTCTCATCTGATTCTCAAATGTCGAGTTAGGGGTAAAAATCCCTGTAAAACATCCCGTTTTGTTTTTTAAGTAAAAATTTACAGCTTATAATGACATCATTCGGACTTGCCCATTTTTGGACTCAATTTCGATCAGAGATCCCGAAAATTTATCACAATGCACTTGTACTGGCTGGCTTCCAACACTGTTCTCTGCAACAGTCAAGCCAATGGCTTAGCATTTAGCTTAGCTCTTAAGCGCATTCATTACTTCAGCAATATGACCAGTGTGACCAACAATGTGTCAAACCTGAAATGAAAAAACTCTTGCAACTACTCGTGGCTTGTTGATTTCCGGCTTGCTCTCCAATTTCTGTATTCATTTCCATCCCACCAATCCAACTAACAATATGTTCTCCCATCCTTATGCAACCCCACTTAGCACAAAGGAAGGAAGACACCAGCAATTATGAGAAACTCTAGGTTTATTCCAGCACCACACGGGTTATTCTTTGAAGGTCTTAGTACATTGGTTCAGAATGCTCCAGGCTAGGCTGAGTAGGAGTGGCACACTACAAGAATGTTGGTTGGGGGGTTGTTGCTGGTTAGGTTCGAGCTCCCAAAGTGACAACTAAAGGGGCTGTAGGGTCAGGAAGCTTCCAGTTTCCACCACAGGTGGATCTTAGTGTATCTCATGCGCTACCACTGACTTTCCGTGCGATCCGTTTGGCAAAGCTCTTCAGCAAATAGCTTTCTTAGCTCAATGCTGACGTCACCAGTAGACGTTCGGCGCTTTGCAAGCAAACGGGACGATCGTAGTAGGAAACAAGATGGCTGGCGTTTTTATAAAAATAACTCGTTTGGGAATATTTGCGCGCTTGGTAAAAAAAGCACGCGCCAGTTGTTTTCCAGCACTGTATAGACGACGTAGATTTATTTGGGCTGTTTGCAGTGAAGGGATTCAGTCTGGCAAACTAAGCAAACATTTAACAATTACGAAATATGTTTCAAAATGTGTGATTATGCATGTACTTGCGAACGACGTACTCACTCACTACACGCGTCAGTAGGAAATCAAGAATTGCAACGTTATTTTTTGAAAATTTGTTTTATAAATTAGTGTTTCAGCGAGCACACAAAACTAATTATCGGTATGGCGTCTGCTAGTCTCAGTAGAGTCGACCGTTAGGCTGAAAAATTAGCCATTATCTCATGTCACTTTGATAGCGTCCACGTACAAGGGAGCGGCCATCTTGAAGCTAAGCCGAAAAAGCACCAATTTTTCTGCTTCGCGTTGCTTTGAAGCACTTTCTCAGCGTCTGCAAATGGAACAGTCATGAGCACTTCAGCAAACGAAGCGCTCACACAAACGGGACAGTGATTCTGATAAGCGCTGAAGCGCTTTGCTAAACAGAACGCACGGATCAGCTACCCCTAGCACCCTTAGCACTTGCCTAAGACCACTGTTCTTGAAGGACAACCCTATGGTATACAACCATAAAGTTGCATATCCCATCTCAGATACAACAAGATTATTTATAGAAGTCAGAATACACAAAAGAGTTGCAGAATCAGTGAGCTAGAGCAACTAGGGTCCTAGAGCAGAATAAATACTAATAAAAGCAATGCTGGAGAAACCGCACTGCAGGTTCCCACACATGTCCATGTGAGGAATGTCACATTTCTCTAAATTATAAAATTAAGAATAAATATAACACGAACAAGAAAATAAGTTCTCAGGAATTATTAAAAATAATACCAAGAAGGTCGACACTAAGAACATGAATGAATTATTAAGATTATATGGGGAGTTTAAGCCTTTAGTCTGAAAATAGTGGTTTATTTGAGCACGATAAAATAAACGTTATACTATTCGTTTAATGAAATCATGGGTAGTTAGTCCTTTAAAACCTGCTATGTAAACAAAAGATGAAACAAAATTGAACCAACCCTGCTAAAACAGGTGTCGTACATAACGCACCGAGGCTGAGTGCAATCAGGTGATAGAGCGTCTGTAAGCAGCTTCGTGCTTGGTATCCCGGTAGAACTCTGGATTCTTACCTTTTAGCACTTCAACAGGAGGCATTGCGATAACAGAATATGACTTCTAAAATCTACAGAAAAAGCCGGCCAAGCCTCGAAACTTTCGTAATTCAAGAATACTCAAAGGACGAGGCCAGTTTTCTAAGATCTCTTCTTTACTATACCACGCGCCATGGCTGTTTGCTGTGACGTGCATATCACGCGACTGGGCTAGTCCAATCAAACGGCCAAACAGCCGTTGTTCTCGTTCGTCATTGGCTAACTCATGGTGACGTCACGGCAAACAGCCATTGCGCATGGTTTAAGGTTAGGTAACGCCCCCGCGTCAGTTACCTTATAACCAAGAAGGCTAATTTCCTGCTTACAGAAACCAGTCTATTTAAGGTTGATTTTGAAGCTGCTCCTTTCTAGAAGAGTTAAGAAGTCCTCGATCGTGATCAGGATGAATTCTACCGACAAAATCGAAATATCGTGACATTAACTTCTTACATTTAAGTAATGGAGTGGTGCTAGCATCTACAAAAGACTCACTGAGAAGAATGCTATTCCTTTATTTAACCTGAACATCATTCGCATTGGCGTCCATTACCCGAACACAGCATAAAATGATGACACCACACCCGCTCGTTCCATTATGTCTATTTGCCAATGTCGTTCACATAGATCAAATATCATCTTCTAATGACTTTTGGGGCATCTTTGCACCATATCGTCGATACTTGGAGCTGGAAACACCTGTAGCTTATTAATGGTGTTCAATTAATTGGAAGTAATTACGAACCTAGTCATGCCATCCTTCTTAGGCATGATCGATACTGGAAAGCTCTAAGACGTAGTGCTGGGAATGATGATCTTAATTTCCAGCAACTATTTTATTGTGTTGGCACTACTGGAATTTATTTCTACAAATAAAACGTGTTGGGTGTACCAATTTTGCATACATTGTTACTGTTCATCATGAAACCTCATATTAATAACATTAAAATGATGTTACGTTGTTTTATATAACACTGTAATACCCTTCTACGTACTATGTTATCTCAATCAACTCTTAATGCCAGTCATTCAATTTTTTCCATTTTCATGAACTTCCACGACACAGAGTGTGGAGCCAGTGTATAAAGTTTGTAGAGCTTCATCCCCCTTTGTAGTGCCATAAATCAAGACTTGCTCATTTTCGGACACAATTTTGCTCAAGATCACAATAATCACGATGACGTCTACTGCACTTGCTCCCAACAATGAACTTTACAACAGTCAAGCGAGATTTAGCATTCGACTTAGCTAATTGCATTCATTATTTCAATAATATGACGAAGTCGATGTGTCAAATGTGAAATGTAAAACCATTGTAACTACTTGTTTCCTGTTGGTTTTACATCATGCTCCCCAATGACTATATTCATTCCCATGCCTTCAACCCAACCAAGAAATTGTCCTCTCATCCAAAGACCTTTCGTCCATTTGGCAACTTGAGTTCAATTAACCTTAAGCCACCTTAGTCATGATATTTCAGCCTAAGGTCCATTAATTCCTAAGGTCAACGTAGTGTTGCCCCTTAATCTCAGTCCCACCCCAATTATGGTAATGTACCCAATTTAGTATTTTTATCTGCAAACTTAACAGTAACCTAACGTTCCAATTTTCAAGCAAGCCTAACGTCACCTAGCTCCGTGTAAGTCAGATGAGGCCATTTTAAATATTATGGCCCGATTGTCGAGCAAAACTCGAGTTCAATTCCACAAGTTTTCCCAATGAAGTATTCCTCTGTTCATTCCTTTTCGATTCCTTCCGATTCACGTGGCCATTCATGTGGCCATCACCACAAGCTTCAGTTTGCAAGTTTCATTGCAGCCAGAAAATTGTGGTTTTGTGCCCATTTGTCTGGTGCTTGTCCTGTGCTGATTCAGTGGGTTCTTGTCTGTCCAGTGCCCATTTGTCCTAGATTCCCATCAGAGATTCCCAGAACACGAATTATGCTACATAGCGGTGGTTTCTTTTTGTTATTTGCCTGTCAGTAAATAATGAATACAGAATTCTGTTGCTTTGTATCTCCGGATACTACTTAAAGGAATACTAAACCCTCACTTTTCCAATTTTTTTTATATTAGCTAAGACCCTAAAATTCCTTTTAAGAGTCATAAAATCTTGCTTGCCTTGATAATAACGTCGAAATACCGAAAAGCAAATGCCACTTTTAAGTCACCTATCCCGACGAGAAATGGCATGAGCTTGCAGCACTGAGGGCTATGATGTCTAAACTCTTAGAGCCAGTTGAAGTGCTGTTATTCTTTTTCTCTTGTGCTTCACCAACCTGCGATAGCCCCGGGTAATGCTGTTTTGTTTCCGGTGTCTGCGCAGGTGAGGCAGATTGCCTGGTATGCGGGAAGAGTAATGACGTATTTCGCGCGATTCAAAACTGGATTTTCTCCTGTAATTGGAGGGTTATATACGCATCGTCTGCTTAAAGCAGGCATTTTAAAAATTCGTACGGCATAGGCACTAACACTTAACTGATATTGGATGCCATTTAACGGTAATCCCAATACCTAAACCTACGATTTAAAAATTAATACTTGGAAGGTTTAGAATTCCTTTAATTCCTCATTCCTCGTTCCTTTAATTATTAATTCCTCATTCGTTTTTTTCTGATGAGCGACTACTTTAACAAGACTGTAGCTATGTACTCATTCAGTCTTCCTAATACCTCTGCCATATTGCCTCAAATTGCAATTTACTTTCAGCATGCTAAATAATATAATCTTAACTCTTCCACACCAGAAGTATGCCCAGCCGGATGTCCATATGTACAACTTATCAATGTCGCACCTTCTTGGCTCGGGGACCAAGCCTCTAACAAATCAGCTGTACTTTGTTTGTTTTGCTCCCAAGGAACCTTCATGAAACTTGCTTTTCTTCATTGGACATTTTCCATAGCTGTATGCCCTGGTGTGGAAGTGGTTAAGGATGTACACTTTAAATTGATGACTCTTCGTCAGTTAATTTTTTCTTTAGCTTGATGTTGATAATACAGTAACTGCATTCTGTAATTTATAAATATTCAACGGTCCATGTTTATCGACAGTTGTGCAGATAATATACGGCTTACCAAACAAGTACGAAATCAATAACTAAATACAGATGCAAACCTATTTACGTTGCCTTTTGGACTTAATATGTCAGACTGCCGGAGCAGGGAATCGAACTCAGGACCTTTCAATCCAAAGGCCGAGATCCTACCGCTGAGCCACACTGACACGAAATCAATAGTGCAAAATAAAACTAAAGGCATAAGTAGTTAAGGGTACTATTTTAGCAGTTTAATATGACGTTGTGTACGGCTCCTAACAGAAAACAATACTAAACTTCGGTGCACAAACCTCTTCCTAACTAATTCAATGCTATTAGAGATTTTCAGTCTGCAACAGTTCCAATGCAATTCGTGTTTGAAGATTTCAAATTTTCTCCGTAACAGATTTCAATGCTGAGGGGAAAGCCTAGCATAAAGTTGTTGTGTGCAGATTAGTATTGAGCTAACGCTCGCCAATGTTGAGCGCGACGTTGTTGTGTGCAGATTAGTATTGAGCTAACGCTCGCCAATGTTGAGCGCGGCGTAACAGATTTTCAATGCTGTGTGAGCTCACATGTCGTGTTGTGCGCACGATAGCATTGAGGCCCCGCAGGCTAGAGTTCTGCGCGCGAGGTGTGCCTATGCAGGAGGAGGGAAAGAGGCATGGAGCGAGCGCTTGGCTATAGTTTTAAAGATATTTTGTTGCGGCCAACTGCTGTCAAACAAAATTGTCTATAAGGAAAGGCAATTTGTTGATAACTATAACGCTTTTTAATCTAGATTCTATTATTAAAAATGGAATGCTTCTTCCATTTTCGCGATGTTATAATCCCAGTACTAGTGTTGGGTACGGCTTCAGCTTGTGCTGAAATCGATGGGTTAGGGCTACTTTTTTGTCAAATCCGGGGGTGGGTAGGCCTACTTCCGTACCAGTTTATGATACATCATTCGAATCTACTTCCCCCATTGGACTCGTTGCTCTCTTCCGACGAAATCGATGGGCCAAGGCTGGCTATATCACCAATTTCCGAAGTTGTATCTGACTCACCCCTTCCTCTCGACGACGGACTAAGGCTGGCAACGCTATCAATTTGGTCGTTTCCAGAATTCTACTCCACGTCCGAACCGAGCTCGCTTGCCGACGCAGGGCTGTAATCCATGCCACTTAGTTGAAAATAAACGGACTGAATAGATTTCTTCCACTGGGAACGTAGGCTAAATAATAATAAAAAAAACAAAAAGAATATTCATAGGATACGCCTCTTTCTAGCCTTAAGGCTATGAGCGGCTTCCTTTTACTTGTCCTAATTTATCTAGAAAAGTTTGCGAATGGGAGAGTGTATTATTTTTTGCTCATTAGTTTTGTGTGGGTGTAACGTTTTTCCCCCTTACGCCATGAGCGAAGTAAAGTTATTCACCTCCCAGTTTTTAAGTATATATGCAAAAAAAAATGTTCCCACCCAAAAAAAATTAGCGTAGATGGAGGCCTGTAGTTTTTTTCTTTTAGCCAAGATGCTATTAATTAACCAACACGGGCACGGCCGTTTTTCACGACGGTTTGGCAGGACGGGCCTCTAACCCCCTCAGGCGTTCTTTTCTGATACTCGAGTCAATTGCACACTCATCCTCCCCTTCTCCTTTAAACGTATTCAACTCCACCTACACCCACGAAATTAACATTACATAATTACAGCGCCGATATTTTATACATGTCGTGGGACAGAAAAAAATAAGCCGCCGCTTTTTAGTATATACTAACTTCTCGAATCCACCTGCACCTAGCAAATTAACATCGAAATGTTACATAAATATAAGGTTGAGGCAAAGCTTATATTTTATGACTGTCATAGATTACAAAAAAAAAATAAGGCGCCGCTTCTTATCATGCAAGGCTGTTCTCAAACCCACCTGCACAACTGTAATTAGCATAAGAATGTTGTATAATTTCGTGGGAACCACTCAGCCTCCGAAGGCAAAGCATGCATTTTATGCATGACAGGCTACATAAAAAAAATAACGCGTCACTTTTTAGCATGCATTAGCCTCAGGCTATCACGCTCTGTTGCCTGATTGGTTAGCTACGTACAGAAAATATGTATTAGCTTTAGGGCTAATAAGCCTCCATATTAGGCAATGAATTCTGTCCTGTTCATTTCATTGGTCAGTAGGCACATTTTTGCGTACGGGCCGTCCATACAAATACCACTCAACATTCGCCGTGCCGCAACCTCAGTTCATTTTCGCTCGAGACAACGAACCAGCTCATCTGAATGTAAGTACCGAGTCATTTTTAATAGTAGGCATTCTTAGTTTTAAAATTTATAAAGTTTAATATTTTTTTATTCAGGCCTAGTACGTTAGCGCTGTATTCTAAAATAAGTACGGCTGTTTTTCCCCATTTCTTGCTATATTTTAAAATAAGCATGTCTGTAGAGCCCTCGTTTTTCCTTTTCTCACAATAATTAAGAGATTTTTTAGCATGTAATGTTAAATGAACGTGAAGTATTAGGCCTTAGCACTCGCAATGTTATTGAAGTTTTTAACTTTTTCCCTCTTTTTAATAGAAAATATCACCTCTTACCAAACTCAATGGCAGATGTAAAGCAGCTAATGCCGAGCCTAAACCCAAAGGTTGATGTAAAACAACGCATTATTTATTTAGGCAATGACGTGTTCGCTCAGGCTTCATCATTCATGAATAAGCCATATATTCACGTCCGGAAAATGATCGTACCATGTAACGAATTAAGTCCATCGAAAATAGGCATTACTTTCGATACAATTGCTTGGGAATCCTTTATTCAGCAAAGAGATGCGTTGAACGCCATTTTCTTAAACAAAGAAAGTAATAATGCGTTCACAAAGTCGTGGTCGTTTGGAAAACGACTTAATCTTATTTTGAATCGTCACTCAAATTTTTATAAAACCACGGCGATTTTTTGCTGCGATGACGGTAGAAATATAGTACTCGATCAGGCCCAACTTGCTGGTTTGTTGAACTATCAACATTCTATTACGGAGAGTCTTAACGAAATTGTTGCCAAACTCAACACTTCCCAAGTTTAAAATGCATTTATTTTCTCTCTCTCTTTTCGCAGCTTAATGGCTACCAATTGTTTTGCACTCTCAGGTCTGAATACGTTACGTGTAACACCTGACGCAACTGGCATAAAAATCGTTATAGGCAAGCCGTCCAAAAATGTAACGATTACTCAACAGGAATGGATGTCACTTATAAATAAAATATACCATCGCGAGGCCGGACAGCAACTAGATTTGAAGACTGGGGAGTTGCATTGTAAATTAGTGAGCGAAGATATTATTTCTTTGAGGGCTAGAGACAATGCAATTGTTCTCACTGAATTGGATTTTCTACACTTCTATTATTTACTGCCGGCAGTAAGCGATACAATCGCGGCTCTCCATCGCATAATAATGAACACAATGAGTGGTGTTTCTGACTCTGATACGAAGTCAACGCACGTCCATTTTCCCGCCTTCTCTACCACCCCAGTTACTTCACAAAAGCGGAAGGAAGCCTTTACATCGAAACAAACAAAAAAAATTAAGTTTTGCGCAGAATTCCCTCCACTGAGTGGCATTGAAACGGTGGAAGGAAATAAAATCGAGAAAAAAAGTACAAAATACCAACAGGACCAAGAAGCGGTACATTCTACCAGTGGCAACAACCTTCTTAACAGACGTAAGCATTAAATCACCACTCACGAAAGTGTTTTATAGCCTAGAGTGCAAAACAGTTATAATTTTTCTTCCTTTTTTCTATTTTTTTTTCCTTTCTCAGCAGCCTTCTCGTCACCGCATCAACAGTGGGGGGGGGGAGGGAAAAATGGGGATGGGAGGGGGGAGAGGGATGGGGGAGGGGAGGGCATGTTTAGCGTCGTAAAAAGTAGAGGGAAAATAAATAAAAAATTCAAAACAACATCGGCAGTTTACGAAGTGAAAATTAAGCCAGTAACTGCCCACTATCTATCGCAAAATAAACTCGACCCAGTACAGTACATCGACATTGTATTCGACCAAATTTTCGCCCAAATTTTAGCTTCCACTCACCTTCACGATTTGGTGGGCGTGACTCTCTGCGGAGCCGGAGTTGAAAATTCTATTTTTCTTCCATTTATTAAAAAGCAGCATTTTTTAATTGAGAATTTATTATCATTACTGCTGAAATTGAACCAGTCAGGAAAAAGTTTAGACATTTTCTCAAAATGGGAGCTTAAAGTAACAGTTATTGATGTATCGGATGGTTCTGGAACGTTTCCCAAGAAAAAACAGGCGCGCACAAATGTGTCCTTATGGCTTCAATCAGGACAGCGCAAATCCATCATATTTATCAAGAACGACAGCGACAATCTTTGTTTATCTCGCAGTTTGGTGGTTTGTATGGCTCACTGGGATGATCGACCCCTGTACAAGAAACTACGAAATTCCCCACAACTCCAAAAGCAATGTGGGATGGCCCTTCATGAGACCGCTTCGGTCGCTTTACGTCCGGATGGGTATAGCTTAATTGACACGCATGAATTTCAAAACTATTTGTCGACTCTCGGTTTTCAGATCGTGGTATTCGAGAGGATAGGAACTAAATGTCAAATTGTATACGAGGGCCCGCCGGCTCAGAAGAGGATCTATTTGTTTTTACATAGCGCACATTTCGTCGGAGTCCTCAAGCCCCGGTTTCTATTTAACTCACGTTACTTCTGCCATGTATGTATGCGACCTTACAGTCACAAAGAACGTCACAGCTGTAAAAAAATTAGGTGCCTAAGCTGTCATAGCACTAAGTACCGTTGCTTCCTGAAGCAGTGGATTCTATGTCCTATCTGTAACCGTCTTTTTCGCAACAGCGACTGTTTCAACAGACATTTTTCCATCCAGCCCCCCTTTAAGAATACAACTGTGTGCAAGTCTCTTCATAAATGCAAGGTTTGTTCTTTGACTTATCAAGGCGCCCGAAACACATTCCATCACTGTGGAAAAAGACGATGTAAAGTGTGTAAACGATGGGTCCTGCCTGAACACCGCTGCTACATCCAGCCTTTACCAATGCCAAAAGCGCGCAAGAAACCAGCTCGAATTATAGCTTACGACTTTGAAACGACGCAGAACAAGCGGGTGCTTGACCAAAAGGACAAAGAATTTTTCCTCCATGAAGTGAACCTCGCTGTAGTTAATGTCTCTTGCGAGGCGTGTTTTTCTTCCGACAATTGTGAGTTATGTGGTGAGAAAATCGTGATCTTCGACAATGGAGAGGCTACTTTGGGCGAATTTTGTGAGTGGCTGTTTACAACTCATGCCAATGATGCTGACGCATGTGTGGTAGCTCACTCAGCTTCGACTTTTGATTTAGTTTTAATCACGCGTTGGGCGCTAGATAAAGGTGTTAAACCATCCTCGATTATTTACAGTGGAAATAAAATCTTGACAGCGACTATAGAAGGACTGCGTTTTATCGACTCTTATAGATTCATGCCACTAAGCCTAGCTAAACTACCAGCAAGTTTGGGCTTGGACGCTTCTGTTCGAAAAGGAACATTCCCTCATTATTTCAACGAGCCCAACAACTATAAGTACGTTGGCCCCATTCCAGACTTGAAATATTACGACGCAGATGCCCTCTCTTCCACTGGCAGAGAAGAATTGTTAAAGTGGCACGCTCAGCAGAGAGACAGCGGCGCCGTTTTCGATTTCAAGAAAGAATTGATCGCTTACTGCGTCAACGACGTTGCTGTTTTGATGGCTTGTTGCGTTAAATTCAGGGAACTGATTCGAGAGATATGCCCACTCATGGAACCGCTACATACCTGTATATCTCTCCCTCAACTGGCCATGACGCTGTTCAGAACGTTATACTTGCGCAAAAATACCATCGCATGCATCGGGTCGTGCGGCCATCACCCTGCCAGACAGTATTCGAGGGAAGCCATTATGTGGCTCACTTGGGAAGCTACTCAGCGCGATATTTTCATTCAACACGCGGGTAATGGCGGTGAAGTCAAACTCGGAAATGGAAAATGGTCGGTGGATGGTTTCAGCTCGACCGACAACACTGTGTACGAATTCCAGGGCTGCATGACGCATGCTTGCCCTACATGTGTGCCGAACCGACTTCAGAAACTTCCATTTAGTCAGCTTTCTGCTCAAGACACGTACGAAAAATACATCATTCGTCGAAAAGCTCTAGAGGAGATATTACAAGTGAAATACATCTGTAAATGGGAGTGCGAATGGTACAAAGATGTGAAAGAAAATCCCGAATTAGCAGCTTTCGTGAAGTCTTTCCCCTCACTACCTACTGTTCTACAACCTCGTGAGGCATACTGCGGAGGGCGGGTCTCCACTTTTAAACACTTGCATTCCGTTCGGCCGGACGAACAGATTGTTGCCCAGGACGTTACTAGCCTTTATCCGGCTTGCATGCTTTTTGAACGCTTCCCTACAGGTCTACATCAGATCATTACGGAGTTTGGAGGTAACACCAACATTGACGCTTATTTTGGTCTCATCCGAGCTGTTGTACTGGCTCCGCG